>JAQIWZ010001316.1:0-12390 GCA_034697245.1 Malaconothrus monodactylus
ATTATTATTTTCGCTTAAGCAAAAAAGATTGAAACTAAGGAAATGTAAATTTGAATTTTAAAAGTTTAGAGATTTTTCGATAATATAACAAAAACACTTTCTCAACAAATTAGCTTAAAATAGCGATTTGGAAAAACTGATTTATTTTCTTTTATTCGTCCACAAAATAGTATTATTTCTTAAATAGCACAGAAAAAATTAAATAATTCCTGGAAGTTTTCTTCATAAAAAAGGCTCAAATTATTGATTCCATGTAAAGAAAAACAGCTGCTCTCAAAATTATGAAAGAATTAATGATAACACTCGTCTACGGTTGAATTTCTTTAGCTGAAAATAGAAATGTCACAAATTGTGAGTTCATTAGATTTTCAAAATTAACAAACTAATGAAATTAGTACCTAATTTGACTACTTTCACTGTAAGCTTAATTTAAGTCTAAACAATTAATTCATAATAATTAGTTGAATTACGGAAGAATTGCATAAAATATGAGCAGAATTTGAGCAAAAACTCACAAAAAGCTTAATATACGTGATAATATACGTGTATAAAAAACATTCATCAAATTTTAATGAGTTAAGACTAATCAAATTAAGAGGTTTTTTGTAGCTCAAAATATTGTTCTCTTTTTCTAACTTTTCGTTATTATTTATTTATTTATTTATTTTGTAAAACCAAAACTATAAAATATATTAGAACTATAAGAAAAACATTTATTTCTTGTATTCAATGATTGGATTTCCAATTCCTTAAGTCTACATAAGTCTCCAGTCTTAATATCCAAACATTAATCAAAAAATTGTGCTCAAAACAAATTTATCTTAATTTAAATATATTTTAGTTTGAAAGTGCGACGTTATTTAATATACAGTGAAATTGATAAATTTAGATTTAATAAGTTTGAAAAGCTATTTTCAAATGCTTCTCAATCATTATCAGTGATGCGTTAAGCTTTAAAGAAACCTTTTAATAAATTTCTTATACATAAAATGGTGATTCGCATAACTTCTATTTTAATCAATTTAAGTACATTCACGTCATAACAATAATAAAATGAATGCCAAAAGAAGCCAAAAAAGATAAGATAAAATTCCTCTTTTAAATCTATGACTCAAATGTATAAAATGACATTTAAAAACATTGAACAAACACCAGAATGAAATTGAGGTAAAGATATGAACTTTGCATTTAATCATTCCCTAATGAAGCTTTTAATTTTGGTTGAATTTCGATCAAATTAATTAAATTAAAGCTTTAATTAGCTCTAGAATAACGATTACTGGTTTCCATTCTTATTATCGCTTCGTTTATATAAATCCAGAATTGAAATGTAGAAGTTGTTTGAATTTCAAAAAATCAATAATAAATTATGTTAATTACTTCAACAGAAACTTTCAATTAAATACATTTTCAATTTTTGATCTTTCTCACTAACTATTTTGCAATACTTTTCCAACTTTAAAACAATTTTTATTTCTATTTTGATTGTAAAGTTCACTAAAAATTTGAATAGAAATTAAGAAAAAAATAATAATAACCTGAATCCAGTGCTTCGCTGAATGAAACATAATGAAAAGACAGTTTTTTTTGTAATTTTCAAAAGTATATTCTGCACTTCATTGCATAATACAGTCGGGCAATTACAATGATTAGCAGGTGGTTTCTTGCGCCAGTGGGGCTAACTTCAAAATTACAAAACTTAAGGGGAAGGTCAAAAACTCATCTGATTTAACAGACAATTTTTGGCGAATTGTAGGAGGGGTCAGTTTATTCAAAATATAGCCCACCTGCACTCTATCTACACCCCTGTTGGTGAACCCTCATTAGTCACTTCAGGCTAATAACGGCGAAATCGTTCCCATTCGTAGCACAATTAGAATTAATTTAATATCTTATGTGTAACTATCATCTGATTTATTGATTCTGAATTGAGTTGAAATATAAATATTTATATGAAAACTCAAAATAACTGAAGAGATAAAATCATAAAATAGTCAAATCAAATTTAAATTCTCTAATAAATTAAAGTGTTCATTACTCTAAAATTTTTTCCCGACTAAAAGCATTTGCATGTTATTACTATTGGCATAAACCAAGAATAAATAACTTGTAAACTCGTGTTCATGAAAAAAGTTTGCACCTTTCGTTCCCGAAATATATTTTCCTTACACAGCATGAAATAGCAATACATTCTCAATACAAACGTAATGCTATGCAATGAAGAGTTATTTAGGGAACGAAAGGTGCAAACTTTGCAATGAACTCAAGTTGCACAGAATTAAGACTTTAAAAAAGGATTCCGTTCTTTTCTTCAATTATTTATTCTAATAAATTAGTTAAAGCTGATCCCCATAAAAATTTTACGCTTTAAATGTACACCAAAATTTACACAAATAAATGCTTTAAAATTAAAACATTTTGAAGTGCTTTTCTATTCATTAAATATTAGACTATAACAGTACGAACTTAATGCACATTTACGATTGTATTATAAATCAATTTTAAATAAGTTCAAAATTACTTAATACAGAGCAATTGAACACATCTCTTGAGTTATACTGAACATTAGGAATACAGTACTATATCATGATTTGAGAGCTGTTCTCAAATATTGATTTTACATGTTTGCTTAATATGAACCTTAGACACAAAGCCTTTATTTTTTCATCATTTTATTTTATTTTAAAGAAAAGATTGTTTAAAGCTTTGCTAGAATTAGTATCACTTATAAAATTTGAGACACTATGGAAGGCAATTATATTGAGTTGATTCTATGAAAAGAAAAATCATTATAATGTTATAACTTTTAGAAAACTAAAATATATTTAATGGATGATTGAATATCCTGTGAGAATAGACATCATTTTCAAAAACTGTTTATTGCAATTCCTAAAGATCTAATCTTTTCTAAACCTCTGTTCAATTCTGTTTCGAGGGAATTATTTTATTATCAAATATTTTTCTTTCTATAAAATTATTCTGAATTTGATATTTAAGGGATCAAAAAGCACTTACGTCAAAAGTTATCAAATCTAAGTTCAAAACTATGTGTTCAACTGTTATATTTTATTAATATATAACTGTATATAAGCTTATATTAATGAATACTTAATGTTAATATATAAACTGCATAGAAGACTGTAGTAAATGCACTCTTTATGCAGTTGTCCCTTAGACTCAAAGTAGTCTACATTAGGGATGCCAGGTCTTAGCTGAGAAAAAGCTGGAGAAAAAATATCGAAAAAATACCAAATGATGATTTTCGTAATTTTCTCAAAAAATCATTTCCCCTTTTAAACAGAGATGAGTCATAATTTTGTAAATTAGATTTTTCATATAATTTGAAAATAAACTCAATTAAAACATGACTTAAATGCATAGGTATTTCATTGGACTCTAATTCAAATACATTTGAAGAACAAGATTCTTCATTTTAAGTATATGAGAAGGTTCTTGGACTTCACTCTCTATTTGAAAAGGAGTTTAATTTAAAAAATGGGATTTTTGGGACTTTTCAATAAAAAGTTGAAAAAATTGAGATTTAATTTTCGATTTCCTCAAAGCTGGAGACTTTAATGCCCATCTTTATACTTCCGCTGCAGACTTTTGCTCAGCTTAAAGCTGGAGACCTGGTCTACACTTAATTATGTAGCTCACAATAGAGCTCTTACTATAGTTAATAAATTATAGGTAACTCTAACAATAGACATCTATTTTATGTTCTTTCAGATAAAAGATCGTATTCTGAATTTCTTTAATTTCTTTGTTTTGTTTTCATTGCTTACAATTTTCAATTTCTTAAATTTATTCAACGTTTCTTTCTTTCTAACTTATATAAAAACAAGAATTCACAATAAGAATTCATTTATAAATAGATTCTTTCTTAGAATCTCGTGCAATAACATGAAAACATGAAGATTTAATTTTATTTGATGCTTAACTTTGACAGACGGAGTCTTCAATTGTTGAAAAAAAATTTCATCTTTGCTGTCAATATGGGATCCCGACTACTCGTGACGGTAAATTAGTAACAGTGACAATTCATCACACATTATTAATTTGTTACAAGACAATTTGCCACATAGAAATTCCTTACAATATTTGTCAAAGAATGGACACTTCAACAATGACCTAAGCCATTTGTGCGCTTCTAAGCAAGAGTTTAAGTGGTTTCTTCATCTAGTAAATAAAACACTTTAATTTTATTTGGTATTTTTTATTTCTTTACTTTTAAGATTTTTTTTTATTTGGGGACCATTACGTATGTGTGACCAAAAATAAACACAATGTGACCAATGCATATGTGTGACAAATATTTTGTGACGAATAGTCGCTAAACCGTCAATATAAGTCAAAAATTAATAATTCAACAAATTTGATCTCTTTTACTTCTAGTCATTTAAAAATAGGCAATGGAATGAAGTTCTTGCTATCAATTTCAATGAAATAATACTAAAATAAAAGAAATAATACATTCTATCGAATAATAAACAGAAAATCGGAGGATTGTTAAAGTTAGAAAAAAAAGTTAGAGTTACACTATTTTGACATCAATAGCCATCTAAAAAATCTCACGAAGACATTACTTTTCTTGCATTACCTTTTCCATAAAATGTATGGTTTTATTTTTAGGATTAGATTAAAGATTCTGTCACACGATTCTATAACTTAGGGGAATATAAATAAGATTCAGAGAAAATTTACACAAATCAATGAAAAATGGATTTGGCTATGGATTCGATAAAGTTAGACAATGTCTTCAAAACGTTTACAATAAGTTCAAAAGATTAGACTATAATGTATGCCGTTATATTAATGAATAAATAAAAATAGTTCTTATCTTGAGCTCTTAATTTATATTAATCTCATTTTCATAATCCAATAGAGAAATGAAAGCTAATACGAGTAATTTCTAATGAACAATAAGTTTAAGTCTAATAAGTAATACTCATCAAAATTTATAATTAAATAATTAAACCAAAAACAAATATAATAGCTGAAGAATTCATTTAATCCATCATTTTGATAATGACTAAAAATTCAAAGCATAGTGATTTTCAGTTATTAAAAGAGATTTTAGTGTTCATATGATTAATAGTAAAATAATTAGCAGTGTTTTAGAGAAAATACATTTACATTTATCCTTCAATGAAATTGAATACTTAAGAGTTTAAATTAATTGTTATGCAGTAAATCATACTTAAAATAGCTTAAAATAATTAAGGGTAACAAAATTAAGTTGTTCGCAAAATCAATATTAATAAATTAAACCCTTGTTCTGATGCGATAAAGCTTATAATTAAATTCATTTCACACTTTAATCATTCAATAATGTAAATTCGCCGACAATTTTATGAATTTTTCTTCTATAAAAATTAATCTTTATAACTTTCAAATTTTTTACTTAAGAACTAAATGTTCATTTGATATTTGAATTATAATAAAAGTTTTTGAGTAGAGTGTTTCCGAGTATTGCAACTCAACTCTCGGTATAGAACTTCGAAATTTTTCGGATTCAACGTGAAAAATATAGGAAAGATTTCTTCAAATAAGGTCTTAAATGAATTAATTTTAGATTTTAAGCAGATTAAAAAAAATTAAGAATTTACTTACTCTCGTTTTCATAAGTAAAAATAATAAAACATTCAGCTTTGTATTAACCAATAAATATTTAAGATAAATGCAAGAAATTTTGATATTTTATATTCCATAGTCATTATTCATTGATTATTTCAATTTTATCAATATTTTCGACAAGTCGGCTATTTATCAAGGATTTTGAGAGTCTGGCGAGAACTTAACTCTTATATAAGTTGTTTGGCTAAATCAATTCAAATAATCTTTGCTTTGAATTGAATGTAATTTGATTGGTGTAAACAATGTTATAATTTATTTGTCGCTAAATCTCTTAATAAATAGAGTTTACATTTAATTCTTGTAATAACAATAAAATACTTTGTTGGGAATGGATTCCGTGTAGTGAACCAAATCTGTGCATTTTGAAAAGAAAATATTTATACTTAAAATACTTAATGCACAAAATATGCATTTTTTAACCACATATTTCTCAATCAAAATTACTACTAATCGCTTATCTCTAAAACGCGTGAAATAATGATAGACATCATCTCAGTTTTTCTCAATAGTTTTGAGAATACATTATAAAAGAGATCTCTCAAGTTTAAAATATTAAGTATTTTCAGAATAGTGTTAAGGGCTTAGGAAACTCATTATAAGGTCCACAAATAAATTGAATTTTTCCATTGATAGAGCATTGTTCTTACAATCAGCTGATTTTATTTTCTGAATTTTAGATTATATTTTGACTCTCAAATTTGTTTTTTAGACATCAATTTTCCTTAGAATGATTTGAAAGTTTGTATTACACGAAGTATTGCTGTACTCCAAATGTTAGTTATTTTATGCTCGATATAAATGGCTTGGATTTAGATTTTTTTTCTAAATTGACTTTTTCAAAATAAATCTATTTCCTTGGATTCAATAGAGATAGAGGGAAACTTATCTTGTTTTTCGAATCAATTTCAAAGAATATTTCTATTTTATGGTTTAAATTACATCTTCATGAAAATTTAGCCTTTAAGACTTTAATCGTTTATTCAATTTAATAAAAAAAAGAATTGTGCATCTGTTCGAAATATGGCCGAAAACCAGAAATAAAATCAAGACTTCAGAAAAGATGGAAAAAATTTTTAAACAAACACTGATTTTTAAAATAAATGCGAGGAGTTTTTAATTTAACGGATTTAGAGGTTTTATTGTGAAAAATTATTTTATGAAATTTATGATGAATTTTATTTTCATAAATCACTATAAATTAATTTACTATATGTCTGACGTCTAATTTTGAATAGAAGCAAAAGTGAATATTTTCAACACTTAATGCAAGAAATAAGACGAATGCAGCCTCTGTTAGGAGGAAATTACTATTTTATGTCAACAGAATATGTCATTCCACACAATTTTCTCGAATAATTCGATATTTCAAGTTTTTCAATTATCTTGTTTTCTTTTCCTGTGCGTAAGGCTTGAATTTCTGCTCGAATATAATTAGCGAGTGAGCTTACGAATCATTCCAACAAACCGTTAATTAATTTTGATTTAATTGAAAATAATGTATTTCATATCGTTAACCGATATCCTACTTTGACGTCATTACATTTCACATTAATTTGTTATTATAGAATCATTTTGAAACTAGAGTCTAGTTTTAGAAGAAAGTCAAACTTTTATCAAGAATCAAAATACGAATGTATTGTATAAATGAGATGTATTTCACTAAGTGTTTAAGTCACTTTATCATTCAAAATTCATAATTAATCATTGATTATATCGAAATAAGTGCTTATTTCCCAAATACATCGTTAGCACAAAATACTTCAAAAAGCCAAAGCCTCTAATTTATTAGAAAATTTGCCAAAAACTTTAATTACTAAGTAAATTACATGAATTTAAGAAAATTATTTCGATGATTAAATGATTTACACTTAAAGCTAACATTATTTACTTTCAATTATAATATCTTTATATTTTTATAATTCATTTGATCGTTGATTCAGATTTTGTTTTCAAGTGAATTGAAGAATTGTAAAGAATTTGTAAATGAAAGATTGAGTCGATATCCAACAACTTTTTTAGTTCTGCAAAATTAATTCAAAGCCCTTTCTTCATTAACGAAGAAAATTTTTAGGTCATTAATTTTACGCATTCTCAAGAGTACATTGTCTCAAGTGTTCATTTCAGCGAAATAATTAAATTTTGTTGAAATTGCGAAAAAAGTCTAAACCATAAAAGTTGGTCTTATATTTATCTTACAATTAAGGTTAAAAGTTTATTGCTATTAATTTACTAGAAAGGGAACCATTCGATCGAACGGAAAGTATAAATCGACTCAACCCGATCTGAACCTTAACCGACCCGAAGGATTTGCAGGGAAGGAGTTAGTTTACCAGAAAAAGGGGTTTGTTTGTCATGTAATATTTTTTTGTGAGTCACTACTCTAGAAATCATATTAATAAATATATATTTTTTTCATATACTTTTCGTTCCCTATTATTATAACTAATAAAAGATTAGAATATATCACAATCATATATGAGTAGAATATTGATCGCTTGACTATTCATTTGATTATTAATGCTATGTTAAAACGATATGTCTGTCTTTTAAGTACTTAATATATCTGGAGGTTTAGTGTTTCGTCTCAACTGATTAGTAAAATCTGAGTTTTGATACGTTCTCTGATCTGTAATTCTTAAAGTCTAATAAGATTCAAAACAAATATATATAATTTATGATTTAAAAGCTTCATTTATTTAATTATAATTATTTTTCTAAAATTTAAAATCAATTTACAGAATAATTTTGTTAAGTGTATTGTAGTTAAACCTGCTCATAAAGAAAGGGTTCGGTGGAGTATTAAACACTTCTGACTGTATTGGTTTGCATTGAATTGAATGTAAAATTAGTGTAGAGTACACTTCTCGCAAGAGAGTGCAGTCATACTTATTCTCAAATGCAGTTACAAATATGACACAAACGGGTAAAGGTTGCAATTTTTTGAAGGCGGTCGATAATCCTTTTATACTGTTTCGGTGCGAAAAATTGTTCACTAAAATTGAGTTCACTGTAAATATAAATACTGTTTTCTATTTGAATATTCTATGTATTTATCGAAATTCATAAGCATTTAAACATTCAAACTTTATGAAAGGTTCAAGTCCAAAATGAGTAAGAAGTAGGTGGAGGCCGTCAATATCACCTGAAAAAGATTTGATGGAGAATTCCAAGTTTTAGCAAAAAAAACGAAGTAATGATTGCTTTGATTTGATAAGAAAAAACTTACGTCAAAATATTTTTTATAAGAAATTGTATTTATATCATGAACACTAAATCCAATGTTTCGTTTTGCGATTCTCTGAATTGAATTCGAAAGCTTTATTGATAACGAGACCGGAATTTCATTTTGAAATATTGAGTTCAGAATATTGTAAGACTTGTAACTCTTTAAATAGATTGAAATTTTCAAAAAATGATTGTAAAAAACAATATGCAATGAATTTATAAAACTAACCCAATGTTCAACTTGTGAAGCAGACAAAACCGTAACTGTCGCATAAAGAATATGAGTTGATGTCATGAAAAAGTAGACAATTCGAACCACAGGTAATACATTAGTTGAAAATATTGAAATATGAACTGAAAGTAATATCAAAGGCCCAACTATTCCAAAATTAGTAGAGATAAATATTTTCCAAAACTTATTGCACTCAAAGATTAATTCACAAATTTCGTTGTGATCTTTGAGAAGTGTTGAAAGTTTATTCAAATCAATTTCTTCTGACAATCTTCTAAAGTCTTCGTGTAGTTTCTGAAGTTTTAATTTAATGTAATAACATATTTGATGAAAGAGCATAAGAGAGGCCTGTATTGTTTGCTGACAACGATAAACCCATAGGGCAGCGATTAAAGACCAAACCAATGTCCAAATAGAGTAGTTATAAGTTTGTGGCCATCGTGTTGCGTAAACCCAAAGAAAACAAGGCGGAGCCGCTATCATTGATCCGTAAACAATGAATCTCAAGAGAATTAGTGTGTAATGAACTCTTCGGTGAAATTTTAGTGCCATTTCTTCATCGAAATTATGTTCCGATAGATCCACATTTTTTGATTCGCAGATCTCGAAGATTTTAAGCCATCTGTTCATAAATTTGTTTTTGCTGTTTATTAAAAATACAAAAGCGATCAAAGCTCCAGTTAGTGTCCAGAGTGCGAAAATTGTTGCCAACTCCGTTCGTGATCCACCCATAAAACCAGAAGCATCTCCTAAATAGAATCTAAACCGAGAGTCAACTCGTAGAAAACAGCAAAGAATTAATTTGAATGACAAAAACCAAAGAAATATTAACTGAAATCTTTGAAGCAAAATATTTTTTAGTTTACGGAGTTTTAAATATTTTCTCTCTGAATAATTTATAGAAGAACTTAAAAGACCCCATGACATTAGGTATGACTCGATGTTTATTTGTGGAAATCGTTTTCTGGATAGCTTAAACCTTTTCTTCACCATTACATCAGTTGTTTATGAATAATCAAAATCTTAAAATAAATTTTTAAATTTTTTAAATCTATTTTCTTGTTTCTCTCAAGACCAAGTGTTTCACTCAAATTCTTTTTTTTATGGCAATGATAGTTTTCATGAACTGTGCAATCAATTTAACTTCATTTTCAAATTAAGGACATAAATCAAATAGAGAGATACAGTCCAACAAATTTTTTGTTCTAATCCGAGAAATTAGTTATTTTGATGCAAACATTTGAGAAACAGAATATTCATATTATGTCCGGACATTTTCGATTTATTTTAATCATAAAAAAATATTCGAGTAAAGGAATGAAAAAAGGACATAAAGTCAAAGTTGTCAATAACTAGTTTAGGCTGTATTTGAAGTTGACATTTAGTTTCCATTAGTTTAAAATCCATTAAATTTTAAGTTTGTTTTTGATGTTTGAGTATTTGCATTACTTTTTTATTTTCATTAGCGAAGAAACAAAAGCAAATAATATAAAGTGTAAACATAAAGTTGATTTGATCTCTCGTTTAATTTTAAATTTAATATAAAATAATAAATTATTATAAATAAGTTATGATAAATTTGGAATTAACTCAATGCTAAGTATATCATATTTGCTGAAATGAAACCAATGTCTAGACTTTTCTTATTAAAGAAGAATAAATACAAAAAATTGGGTTATATTAAGCAATCTTTTATTTTACTGAAACTACACTTAAATTTTTTTTTCAAAGACTACTGGCTTTGGCGAAAATTTGGTCATCTATTATTGCGAGATTGCAATTCGATCTCATTTCTATTTTATTCATAAATCATTGAAAATTTTACAAATAACTGGTCATAAAAAACATAAAACGTTCAGTTTCTTGAAATTAATTAATCTAAACTGAATTTAGTTTATCTTGTTATCAATAACATAAAAGATATGTTAATGTTGAGAACAATGGTTGCTTTGATTTTTTAGTTTTAGTTTACATAATAGGAATCTTCTTAAAGTTAAACTTTGGTTTTCTAGCAGAAAGACAAAAGTATAGTTTTTTCTTATACATAAAATGTCGATTGTTTGCCGAATACATGGTTAGAATAATATAAATTTCAAATTTTCATAAGCTTTAAAAATACAAGCAAATTGTTTGTACTCATGATAAATATCAAGAATGCATTTTTGTAAAGCCTTTCCGTTCTCGCTCTTTTTCATTGAATGGATTTGAAAAATTTTATTCTCTTTTTTTTAAAAATGCTATTGTGTTGACATTTTCAAGTCATAAACTTAAAAAAATAATTCTAAAGAAAATTGTTTGCACTCTTTCTCTAAAGAAAAAGTTTTCTCTTGAGATTCTGTTCAGTTTTTTAATTCAAGTAACGCAAAAACAAGACATTTGTTATTTCCTTTCTATTTGCCAATATTGAATTATTGAAAATTTTGAGCTCAAGGGAATCGTGAACTGCATTTTTTGTTATTTCAGTGCTTCATGGTTATAATGTCGTGAGAGTAACGACCGAATAGAGCGGAAGGTCAAACCAACCAGAAATAATCAAATAATTGAAATGATGAGATTTTAATTTTAATTTTCTTGTTTTAGTTCTAATTAAGATCATTCAGATTAATAATCAATAGGAAATTGTAATTTGTATCAAGAATGCTATATTACTTTGATTAGAATATGAGTTTAGTCTCACTTCAACTTAATCAGTTTCAACGAGTCATTAATTATTAAAATTATGTTATTATACTGTATAAGATTCAATGTTTTTAATTTAAAAATCAATAAAAATCAAAATTTAATCGCATTTAATTTGTCCAATTTTTTACATATATTTTACTTTAAGTATTTTACTATATTTGAGTTTATATTAATGTTTGAATTGTTTTTCATAATTAAAATTTTGCAGATACTTCTTTTATACGTAAGTTATAATAAGGATTTTACTCTTTAATATTAATTAACAGGAATTTCAAAATCAATTCAATAATAGATTTGAATTAGGTTTAGCATATGTACAAAGATAAGAACTTCTGACATCACTGTTGATATTATTATAGCTAAAATTAATTTAAATAAGAATTTAGTTCATTAAAATGAGTGTATTTAAAAAAATGATTATTTTGCTTTAGTATTAGTTCACCTTTTAATATTGAAAATGACGTTATCTTTTGCATTTAGTCTCATTGTTATCAATAGTGACGAACATCTATAGTAATCATCGGTAACACCTATTAGTTGATCCTCTATTTGCTCTCCAGTTGATATCCATTCGCAATTTCTTTTTCTAATGTTTCCATTCGACGAATTTGATA
>JAQIWZ010001317.1:0-12386 GCA_034697245.1 Malaconothrus monodactylus
GATTCAAAAAACTTTTAATTCATTTTGGGCTCAAACTATCGTTGAGTGAATAAACAAGTATTTGATATTAAAATTATCGAGTGATCACTGATTTTAAAGCAAAAATGTGAGTCAATCACGTTTCACATAATTATTTAGAGATAAACAGAAATATTTTGTAATCAAGAAAGTTACAGAAAATTTTTTAAATATATTTCAAATTGTTTCGAAATGAACGATGTCTTAAAATAATTATTGTTCAAAACCTACAGCTCTGCCAATCATTGATACCCGACTATAAAATTATATTTTTCTATTTTCATCTTTTACTCCAGTTTTACGAAAATTATTTTAATAGTCAATAAGTGATTAATTCAGAAGAAAAATAAGTTTTTTTGTGAATTTTTGGTTGCCTTGACTTTTGTTGTTTAAAAGTTGAGTTATTTCGGGTTTATTTTGTTGAAATGAACGAAAGAGAAGAAACTATTAATTTATTTTAGGATTTGAAGACTTCCGTTAACAGTAAGCAAAAAATAAAAATTTTTTTCTCGCGAAAAAAAAGGTTAGCTTTAATGCTCACCAAAATCTATAGAATAAAAGGAGAAGTTTAAAAAGGTTTAAAAGTTTTAAAAAAGTTAGACTCAACGAATGGGTTGAGTTATGCAATAGTTAAAAGACATGCGCATTAACGATAGAATTAGTTCTAAATAACAGTAAACCTTTTATTAAATAATCTATTTTTTAATATCAATTTTCTAATAATTATATCAATTTTTAATTATTTTTTGTTCATTTCTAATCGAATTATTTGTATATTTATTTAAATAAAATTAACTAAAAATTAAATGGAATTCAAGAATATAGTGTTCAACGCCTGTAGAGATGGAAAACTCAGACGTTTAAAGGTTTGGTTCAATCCATTTACTCAATGACTCATTTTCTTATTATTGATCTTTAATTTAATTATCAATTAATAATTCAATTCATTTTTAAACTAATTTTATTCATTTTTAGAATTCATTTTCGATTAACTCTTTTCTTCAAAATTTTGATTCAATTATTAATTTATTTTATGAATGGATTTGCGTTTCATTTGCGTTAATAATCAGTTCATTAATTGTTGATAAAAATTAATATTAATTATGTTTTCATTTATGTTGATTTTCAAACCAAACAAATGGCCAATAATTAGATGACAACTAAAGTGTTTATGACTTAAAACGAAATTTATTTTTATTGAAAATCGATCGAAACCAAAATCAATTCAAACGCATTACTATTCAATCTAAACACTAAATAATTTTTTCTTTTATTTGAAAATAAAATTTCTATTAATTCGAGACTTTATTTAAAGTTTAATTTAATATATTGAACATTTTATATAAAATTTAAGTTAATTAAAGAATTGAAATAAAATAAAATTAATAAATTAAATGTCAAACAATAGCTATTTCTGGATCAAAGACCTAAAGAAGAGTCCAAATTAATAGTGTCTTTGCGTACAAATGGAGCGACGCCTCTATTAATAGCTGCCAGAAATGGACACTTAAATATTATCGAATACTTAATAGAAAAAGGCGCTGATATCGAGCAGGTCTGTCCTCATTAACTATTTTATTATTATAATTATTTAAATTAATTTTCAATCCAAAGGTCGGTTGTGTTAGTTTTGATGGCGAAACCATCGAAGCAGCGCCTCCTTTATGGGCAGCCGCGGCTGCCGGACATCTGGCAGTTGTCAAAATACTCATCAGTCACGGCGCGAACGTTAACAGTACCACAAAAACTAATTCGACGCCTTTGAGAGCTGCCTGTTTTGACGGGCATTTAGAAATCGGTAAAAGCTTTTCATTAATTTTTTTTTAGTTTATAGAAACAATTTTCCAATTACGGAAAACTCTTTGAGAGCATGAAAACGAATCAATTTTCGTGGAATTCTTTCAATAATTCAAGTCTCAAATCGTTTTCGCCTCCTTCCTCAATTAATTAATAATTCATTCCACTATTTAATATTTGGTGCATTCGTTCAAAAAAAGTGAATTTTAATCAATGGATTTTCTCTATTTATAAAAATTTTGTCATTAATTTCATCTTTTTTATTTCATTTTCTTTGACCAAATATTTTTTTGAATTTTTTAGTTAAGCATTTGATCGAATGTGGAGCTGATCAAGAAATAGCTAACCGTCACGGACACACTTGCCTTATGATTGGTTAGTACTCAATTCTAATTAAGTAGTAATCGATCGTTTCTAATATTAATTAATTTTAAACAATATATAGCCTGCTATAAGGGACACATGAATATTGCCCAATATTTAATCGCAAATGGGGCTCAAGTCAATAGAAAGAGTGTCAAAGGTTTGCCACAATATTCCTAATAAATTGAAGTATTATTTTGGTTATTCTTGAAAATTAATAAACGATTAATAACTTTAAAGGAAATACAAGTCTTCACGACTGTGCAGAAAGTGGTAGTTTAGAAATATTGAAATTATTGCTTTCAAGTGGAGCCAAAATGACAGAAGATTCTTGTAAGTCATCACTTTGTGATTGGACTTCAATTTTTCACTTTCAAAACATTTTACAGACGGAATGACTCCATTAAAAGCTGGAGCACTGGCCGGTCACTGGCCTATTGTCGAACTGATAACTTCTTTGCCTAATTGTAGTCAATTAGAAAAAATCGATGCCTTAGAATTATTGGGATCCACTTATATCGACAAAAAGCATGATCTTAAAAGTGCTTTAGATTTCTGGAGGAAAGCTCTGGAGGAGCGCAACAATTGTGATAATTCGCCAGTTTTAAAATCATTGCTTTCGCCAAATATGGCATACGATTATGCGGTCGAATTTAAAACAGTCGAAGAGTTAGAAGAACTAGTCTGTGATCCGGATCTTATGCGAATGCAGTCATTACTGGTAATCATTTTCTTATTTAATAAATAATGTATTTAATATTGTTTGTGCACAGATTCGCGAACGAATCTTAGGGCCATCACATCCCGACACCTCTTATTATATTAGATATCGGGGCGCTGTTTATGCCGGTAATTAATTTAATGACCAAATGACTAATTTATTCGTTTAACTCATTCCTAATTATTTAAAATGGTTTCAGATTCAGGCAATTTTAATCGTTGTATAAGTTTATGGATGTATGCCTTAGAAATGCAACAGAAAATATTCGAGCCCTTGAGTACAATGACTCAAAGCTCTCTCTTGTCATTTGTTGAACTTTTCTCTTTGATGATGTCTAAATCTGTCTCAACGGTTCGATTCTCCGATTTATTCGCTGTTCTTCAGAGATCTATACATGAAATAGAAGTAGCGATGAGTCATTCGAGTGATGTTTCATCAAATGATCACTACTTGACTAACTATAACCGCACTCTTAATATTGTACTCCATTTTTTGGGACTTCTTTGCAGACTTACGCCTATTCTGAATCCAGTACAAGAACACGAATTGAAATCTGCGTGTTATCGATTGGTTCGACTAAATCCTAGAGGAAAGAATGGCTCACATTTGCTTCATATGGCGTGTGACACGTCTTTCTCCTTATTCCCATTCTATGAAATCCCATTAATCGAAGTCTTGAAATTGATTTTAGAAGTGGTTGATAGGGATTCAGTCAATGTAGTTGACAATGAGGGCAATACTCCTCTACATATCGCCGCATCTCTCAAACACTGCAGTACTCCTGTCTTCAAAATATTACTTAATAGTGGCGCTCATTTAGACGCTCGAAACTCTTCGGGTAAAGTTGCCCTCGAATTGGCGACCAATTCTTCGTTAAAACCTTACGAAATATTTCCTCTGAAACATATTTCTCTTCAGTGTCTTTGTGCCCAAACTATTAATCGCTATCGCATACCATTCAAAGGCAAAATAACTAATGATTTGGAAAAATTCATTAAAGCTCATTAACAAATAATTATTCATTTATAAGTTTATCATTTTTTAAACTAATATTTTTCAAATCAAAATCATTTAATAAATATTCATTTATGTAATTAATGGTATTATATGTACATTAATAATAACTATTGAATATTCTTCAATAAAATTCAAGTATTTATAATCCAATTCATTATTATTGATCTTATGGATTAAATCTGAGGAACTTATGTCAAAACCATTTTTTTCAATTTAAAAATAATTTTTATTGACCGATTGCAGCAATGATTGACTAAATTTGATGATTAAATTGTTAACAGAATCACTTCCACGCATACTCGATATCAAGAGATGGGGTTTCGAGCGATCAACACTTGGCCTTAAAAATTTTGGCATTAAAAGCAATACATATTGAAGTATTTCTATTAAAATTCTGTTTCTATTCACAAACAATTTCGAAATCATATCAAAACCTGAGATAATTAGATAAGAGTCATTAAAAGAGAAACTGCATTATTGTCAGTTTATTATCGATATAATGTTTAGTATCCTTGAAAAAGTTTGAAAACATCTTTAAATTTGAAAATATTTTATTTTGAGAATTCAAGAATTTGGAAGTCTTTTGAACTGAGTGAAAATGTACAGGTATTGTATTTCTCGACTGAGAATTGAAACCAATGGTTGTTTGAGAACTATTATAAATAGTTTATTAATTAATAATAATAAATTTAATATTATATTCTCACACAACATGTCATCACAAAATAGAGTCATTGATTTACGCAGCGATACATTAACTAAGCCTTCGTTAGAAATGAGAAAAGTTATGGCAAATGCAGAAGTTGGTGATGACGTGATGGGTGAAGACCCGACAGTCAAAGGTTTAAAAGAGACTTTTTGTATTTATAGCTCAAGTAAACAAATTTGAAACATTTATACTGAGATTTTGTCTCAAGAACTTGAGAAATATGCCGCGAAACTAGTTGGAAAAGAGTGTGCGCTATTTGTGCCGTCAGGAACTATGGGAAATCTAATCGCCAGTAATTCACCTCTTATTTCAAGTTTTCATGTCATAGTTTCTCATTATGTTTTAATTATATTTTCTAACTTTGTCAACAGCAATGTCTCATTGTTGGCAAAGAGGAGCAGAAATTTTATTGGGAGATCAATCGCACATGCATATAAACGAACAGGGAGGCATTGCAAGCAAGTCTTTGAACTTATTTTTTTCCTAATCCTACATCAGTTAATTAGATCTAATGAAAAGTTTTAAGAAAACATGATTCAAATTTTAAAAATAAAATTTATCATTTTTGAGGTTATGATTTTAATTTCTTATAAAAAGTTCTAACTTAAAAAAATCTAATTTCATTTTTTAGGTCCAATTTTTTTAAAACATTTGATTAGACAATTAGGTCAAAAAAGAACTTTTTTATCCATTTTTTCCAATATATGCCAAAATTACCTCAAAACCATTTGTTTCTCATTAGTAATAGTTTTTAAGTAACTGTTAGCAAGTTTTAAATGAATAAATTTTAAATATTTAATTATTCTTTTTACATATTATGTTTATATCGAGTATTTGTCACCTCGAAGTTTGAACAATAAAACGTTGAATTTTCACGATTTCGTGGATTATTCCATAGCGTGATAGACTCGCCCTTAATAGAGATTATTATTAAATCGATGTTATTAAAGTCACTTAAGCAGAAATAGGATACCATTAAAACTACTCCTTTAAGTTAATTGATTTTTGATTAATTACATAATTAAACTTGAAAAAAGTCTAAAACAATTTTCGATTCCTGATAGAGTTAATCATATATTAAAATATTAAAAATTGTAATTTATTTTATTAAAATAATTAATATTTTAATAATTAGCGATAGCCAATGTTCACAGCCGTACTCTCAATAATAAACCTGACGGAACATTTTGTATTGAAGAATTGAAAGGAAAAATTCGCCCTAGAATTGATCAACATTTTCCGAACACAACCCTTATTTGCTTAGAAAATACTCATAATATATGCAACGGTTCAACACTTCCGATAGATTTCATCGATGAAGTAAGTTCTGATAAGTCTGATAAGTCATTGTAAACTAGTTTCTTAGAGAAAAACTTCACAAAAAGCATGAATTTAAGATAAAAATTTCAGTCCATTCAAAAAATATAAACTTATGAAACTATTGAATAGATATAACGTGAATTATAATTGTTTGAAACTTAATCGATTTCATAAACAAAAATTAGAAAAATGGAGAAAACTTTTAAAAAAAATCATAATATTGTTTAATATTAATTATGTCAGTAAACTATTGTTGATTTAGACCAAACTGTTTGCCTATTTGACTATTACTAAAAGTTGAATATTGTTATTATTAAACCAAAGGTATGTCGAATCGCAAAATTACATAAGGTTGGAGTACATATGGACGGCGCGCGACTCTTTAATGCTAGCATTAAATCAGGCGAATCTCCGGATAGAATAGTAAAAAATTGTGATTCGGTTTCATTTTGTTTATCAAAGGTTTGGAGATAAAAATAATGAATTGCAAAATAGAACTTTGAAATTACAACTCATAAAACAAATTAAGATAATTTCAAATTCGATAGAGTCTGGGATGTCCTGTTGGAACATTGCTGGCGGGCTCTAAAGAATTTATTGATAGAGCGTTTAGATGTCGGAAAGTATTAGGAGGAGGAATGAGACAAAGTGGTGTATTGGCAGCGGCCGGGCTCTGGGCTCTTAAAAATAATATTAATAGACTTAAAGATGATCACAAACACGCAGATATGATAGCGAGAGGTATTACGAGTTTTTCCTTCAAAAATTATTTTCTTAATGGTTTTCACGACTATATCTTTATAGCGATTGCAGAGCCAGAAAAAAGTTTTATAACAATTGACCTCAAAAAAGTACAAACAAATATCGCATATATTGATGTCAACCCCTCGTGGATGACTGCTGAAGAATTTGCATCTCGTTTGCAAACTGTAAGCTTTAATTTACAATTTACTTAAGTATAACAGTTTGACTTTTTTTTATCATTTCTACAATAAAATGAGTGATGAATATATGAAATCGAAATAATTATTTATGAAAAATATAATTATATTAAGATTTCATACAGTTCGCAGACATCCATTCATTATTCAAGTTCATTCTTCTAATTCTTGATAGTATTCTAGTCGGTTGTAAACTTCACTTATTATTAACTTAATATATTTAAGATTTTTATCGCATTCAACTTTATTTGCCATACACTACATGCAAAAAACTCATAAATTTTTTATGCGTGTACTGAAAATGATATCTCTTATTAGGTATCTAATGATGAAAAAGCAATGTTTGGCGACAACTGCGCTATTATAAAAATGGGTGCAAAATCAAAAACGAGACTGAGATTTGTGACGCATTTAGACATATCAACAGAAGACATATTATTAGCCATTGAAAAGCTCAAGTTCATCATTGATGTTGAAGGAAGAAACAATTCTTTTGAACGCATTAACGTGTAACAAATGGCAGTGATTCCAATTTTCAGCATGACTGCTGACTTGTATCCATTCTTCTTATGCTTGAATTTGATGTCTTTTACTTGAAATTCGCTTTAAAGCATTTCAATTAATTTTCTAAATAAACCAAATTTAGAGTTAAAAACTTGTGTAAAACATGCAAACCTTATGCATTATTCCTCTTAATATCTTTCAAATTCTAATTTTATGACCAAATTTTTGCCATCAGTTCGTCCACAGAATATTAATTCAATAAAAATGTAAATAATTTTTGTCTTCAAGAAATTTTCAGTATCTTTATTGAGGTTAATGTTAACTAAATGTAAGTTCAAATGCTTACAAATTTGACTGTTGAAAAAATATCTTAAAATAAATAATTAATCTCGACTTAGAAACTGATGAAATAATTTTGAGCATAAGATATTTTTAGAATATCAAGTTTCTAAATATGACACTTATTTTTCGTATTTTTTTTCTCGTTAATTCAATTTTTAAAATAATTAATTGTTGGAGTCCCACAAAAATTTGATAACAAACAACTTGAGGCTCATTAAAAACTCAAATTCATTAAAGAAAAGTTTGAAATCTTGTTCATCGAAGCGATTCTTAAATAATTTCAAAAATCAATCAATTTTTTTCTATATTGAAAAATGAGTTGAAAGTAATGCCGCTTTTTAGTTGAAAAACAATACCTACTTATAGAATGGTCAAAATAAAGTATTTGTATTAGGAATCAAAAGCTTATTGAAATTATTAAGGTTGAAATCGATTGAATGATTTTAAATTTAATAATAATTTTAAAGAACTGAGTCCGTCAACGAAAGGTAAAGGAGTGTTGGTTCAAAACAGATTTCGAAAATAGTAAAAAATTCGATTATTTTAAATTAAAATCATATTTGATTGGTTCACTCCAATGAAGTGTTGAAAATAGAAAACTAAAAAAATTATAAACTTTATTTGAATTAAATTGAATAAGTAGTGAATGAACAGTATTTCTACAAAAAGCATGTCACGACCTAATCTCAATGAACAAAATAACTTCTCCTTTTTTATGTCATGAATTTAATAATTCTTTGAGAAAATCGCTATTTTATTTGAGCGCAATTATAACTTTGATAAATACAGCACACGGTATACAGTATACCACACAATGTAATGAATAAATATTAATAACTTCTTCTATACAATAGTAGCTCAACTTTTTTTTGTTAGTATATGATGTTTTTGATAACGCGGTTATTAAGTTGTTTGCGTTTCAAACAATTTTTTAACATATTCAAAGATAATTTCTTTGCTTCCTTTCATTTCCTGCCAATTTGTTCCGTTATTCATATAATTACAAGAGTTGTTTCGCATTTGAATCCTTTTATATGCATAGCATCTGTTAAGTAGAAAGTTTAAAAAAAGAAAAAAAAGTTGAACTTCATTTTCATTGAAAATAAACGATAAAATTAAAAAAATATTGCTTTAAAGAAAAATAAATCGTTAATTGAATTTATGTCCTATTGTGAAACTAAAAGTACAATTATGTGTTCGAGCCTTATGTATAGAATAAGATAACTGAAGAGATGACCGCATACTTGTATTATTAGGTCTGCTATGTATGGCATGAAAGGGGCAGTCATCCAAATATGCATGCATTCCAATGTTTCGCTTTTTTCTTAACTCAACAATTTTGGAGATATATTTTTAAAAATGAGATTCGGGTTCGTTTCACTTTAGTTCGAGCCACTTATTCAGGTATTCCTTTGGTTAAAAAAACTTGTTTTGAAAACGTATTTGAAAAAGCACACAATGCCAGCACAGGTAGTATTAAAAATACTAACAGTTTTAACAGGAGTCTAAAACAGGTTTTTTGTGATAACCTGTACAACAGCGCTGCGCAAAACTTGCTTTAGGGCTAGCAATGCAAAAAACCGCAACACGAAAAATGCATCTCTTCTACGTTTGAAAAGTCTACTCATCGTATGGGCTTCTCATTCATATGTTCTCTCTTTTATGTTTAGTCAAATAAGTTCATATTTGTTCAAATTTGTTTACATCAACTTTTTATTAACTAAGATTTCAATATAATTAGTGATTAATAATTTTGATTAATAAAAAAAGTAATGGTGTTATAGAATAGTTTGCCGGGTGTACTGACACTACCTGCCTGTCCTTCTATTACGATTTGAAACTTGCTTTTGTAAAGCGCTACTACTTGTTGCTCGTATTGACTGTTTAGAAAACTTGGATCAGAAGTGAAGCTATTGCTAAGAAAATGGCGTGTTCTGCAGTAACTCTATCAGTCGCTACCATTATATCAGTAGTTGCTGTCGCCTGTCTTGCAATCGGATTTAGTACTGATAATTGGTATGAAATAAGAGTTGAAAAAAATAAGACTAAACAATATCTTGAAGCTCACGGAATGCTCAATGAATACGATAAGGATTGGCGTTATTATAGTCGTGATGAAGGACTCTTTCGTATTTGTTTTGCTGAAAAAAAGCCAAAAGAAGGTAAGTTTATCTTCGAAAGTATTATCCAATTTGTTACTCAAACGTGAGACATATTTTCTAGTCTATTGTGTTTTAGTGTTTGTTTTGTTCAAATAAGTATAAAAAAAACTTCAATTTCAATGTTATGCAAAACTCGAATCAAAATTTTGAATAAATTCGTTAATGTAAATGAAAATTAATTTTTATTCAGCTATTTGATTCATTTTTCAAAGTTTTTAAAAATTTTATCCTTGAATAATAAAAGACTATTATTTCGACCTACAGTCGCCTTATTTTGATTGAGGTTTGTTTGACTTAAGGATAAAAATATGAAGTTTTGCATAACCGCCCGATCAGGTTATTTCTTACATTCCTTTTAAAAATGATTCTTTTTTTAAACTGTCTGTTTTCTAACCTATAATTATTGAGAACTACTATTGCTTTTGGAGAAACTCTTGAAAAGTTATTTAATGCAAATGATATTTAAACTTTGATATAGACAAGTATCAAATGACAGCATTAGCAGAATCAGTTCAAATCTATGTCCGTATTATTTCATGAACTTCATTAACATTTTTCAGGTAGACGTCATGATATTGAAATATTATATTATTTATATTCAATGATTCAACAGAAAGTTACTAAATATTTTGAGTCTAACCTCTCTTTGAATTATTTCGAAACATACCTGAATCTAAAATCATAAAACCTTATATTTTATTTATAAGAGTTGACTCAAATCTTAACTCAAAATACTGTCAACAACTCTAGCAAATAAAAAATATGAAATTTTTGAGATTGTACTGTGAATTCCATATTCACGTTCAAATTTATTATTGTTTATCAAAATTAGTTTGATATAAGACAGGTCTGAATGTTTTTAAATTTATTTAAATAGGGCTGATTTGAACGCTAACGACTTTTATGCACGTAATTTAAATTTATAAATTGGAGCAAATGTTAAATATTAAAACGATAGAAAAACTTAGATTTCTTTAAACTAATCATTCGTAAAAGAAACAGTTTATCTAAATTATAATTTTCAACAATTTAAGCGCATTAAAACCCAAATCATTCGTGTAATTGTTCTTTTCTAAATTGAATTCAACTAACAATTAGTTAGTTATTTGTTATAAAAAACAAATTGAAATAAAAACAAATTTCAAATAAAGTTGAGATGGACTAATTTTTTAAATTTTTGTGTTAAAAGTCTTGTTTTATTAGTGATAAATATAATTAATTTAAATGTTTGATTACAGTTGCAACATATTTATCTCCCACTCAAACGGAATGCTTTAACATAGATTATTACATACCTGAAAATGAAATTTCTGACAAATTTTCTGATCAACGCTGGGAAAGATTACGTAAGTTATTAGCAATGTTCTTATACTAGTATTTAATGTATGCATAACTATAACTGAATGAGAGTTTTTAATTCAAACTTTCAAACTCTATTGTTTCGATTTTTTCATTGTAATTCTGGCAATTACTTTGACTTTAATTAAAAGTTACGGAATACAAGTGACCGAAAACATGCCCTATTTATCTGAAAATTATGTTCAGCCATTCTTTATTTGAGTTAAACTACAAAAGGGTTGTATTATTCCTTTTAAAAGTAAACTCAAACTTTTTATGACCTTTTGTTACTTTATTGATTCATAAGAGTTGGCATATAATAGAATTTTTCTTCTATTTATATACTTATTTAGTGGAATGCATTCTTGATATTCCTATTTGTCAATTAAGTTCAATCTATAAACTAGAGTTAGAGGCGGTCATTGACATGATGTCATATTTTATAATATTTTAATGTTTAATAATTGCGAAAGCCTTCAAAAAATGTTTTTTAAAGTTTAAAATTAAAATCACTCCTGAATTGAAGCTTAGAATTGAATAAAAATCTAATGAATGATTGTAAGGTTGCGCTCAATATTTCATTATTAGTTTTAAATAGGTTTTTATCATAGAACTGAATTAACTTATCGATAACATGAGTTTAATCGTAAGTTTAGACTCTAATATAAGATATCTTCGCCTAAAGATATTCATGCATTTTATCATTAATGTAATGTATAATTAGGACTTATTCGAGTACCGGTATATTTACAGTTTGACGCAAAAATTCCAGAACTTAAGTCGATGCCCATTATATACTTCTAATTATATTAACCAAATGTGTCTTTAAAACAGATAAAAAATAACAATAACTGAGTTTTTCATAACCAGATTTTCAATATTGATTATAATTCCTTAAAATATTTTGTCCATATCAGGAAGTATTCAGAATTATAATTGAGATTTATTTGCATTCCTTGCTATTCAACTTTCTTCATAGAAACAAGTTTAATAATTTTTCATAATTTTATTAGCCTATGATTAATGTTTTCTCTTTGTGTGAAACGTTTCACATATTTATTAAAATTCATTATACAATTAATAATACATAATTATGTGAAGTTTGAGAACTTAACTAAAGAAAATCTGTTCTTAGTTTTGCTAATAATGGACGG
>JAQIWZ010001318.1:0-12383 GCA_034697245.1 Malaconothrus monodactylus
TCTCTCTCTCTCTCTCTCTCTCTCTCTCTCTCTCTCTCTCTCTCTCTCTCTCTCTTGAAAAACTTCTTTTTATTATTTTATTTTCATTCAAATTACTATTTGTTTATCTCATAGACAGTTATCTAATTTGAAATTTTTCTCATAAAAAACTTCTTGAAAAATATGTTTTTAGCGAAAACTTTTTTAGAAATTTTGAATGTTTTTCTATCACTTGAAGCGAAATAAAGTTTTTCTTTCTAATGGAAAAAAAGTTTTGCCGCGCTCCTAATGATCAAAGAGTTTGCGACGAAACAAATGTTTAAAAAGTTTTTCTCCTCTTAATGACAATCAAAAAGATAGTCATTAAAAAAACAAGAACTTAATCATTATTCATGGCAATCACTTAATTGTGAACTTTGATTATGAGAATAAATGTCAAAAAAGACAAGACTTATTAAATCTCATAACTCATGTTATTTTCTCTACAAAACAAAATCTATGCATCACTTCCTTATATGACTCTACGATTAGCCCAAAACTTATAATTTCTTAAACACATAATTATTTAAAATCAAATAATTATCTCATTATTTCTAATCCAAAATGAAAAACCTTTTTATTTGTTTAGGTTTTTGAGTCATTAAAAAAAGTTCAAAGATTTTTCATTTACGTTAATTATTATCAAAAATGACATCTTTTTTCTACCAATTAGAAAATTCACTTCCGATATGAAAAAGATTTTCCCTCATCTTATCTCTAAATGATTTCTAAATAGAAATAGATTTTGTTTGAGGGCAAAAATTGATTGAATGAAAAATCTTTATTTCTAACTATAGATGAGTTACAGTTTTCAAGTTTAAAACTGATGGTCACTAAAAACTTCCCTATTATTTGGCTCAAAGCTTTAAATCGTGTGAAAAATTTATTTTAATTGATTGCAAGTCTCATTGAATCAAATGATAAATTAATTAAAATTTAAGTTCAGATAAAAAAGTGGGTCAATTATTGTTTCCAATAATATTTGATTTAAAAATCTTTTTAAAAACAATAATTTCTTATAAGAAATTAAGTACAGTTTTTATATTCAATGCTTGTGTCGACTAAATATAGGCATAAAATATGAAGATTAAAATATTATTATTGTTTTCTTAACTATATATGAGTTGAAGTTTTTTGTTTTAAAAAAATCGCTCTTATTTAGCCTAAAGCTTGAGTTGAGTTAAAAAACTTAATGATTGCAAGTCTTATTGAATCGAGCGATAAATAAATTGTTATTTAAATTTAAGTTCAGTTTAAAAATCTCTTAATACTCGAATCCAACAATATATAGATCAAAAGTCTATTTAATAGCAATAATTTCTTATTACAAATTAATTACAGTTTTATTTTAGAGTTATTGGTGACTAAAGACATGCTTAAAATTAAAATATTTAAAATTCACTTAAGAGCTTAAACGAGTAAAGAATAATTGTTTGGAAAAAACTTCTGGTTCAAAATTGTTTCAAAAGAATATTCTATTTTAGGGCAAAGTTCTTAATAATCATTTTTATTAAACTTTTTTTTGACTGATGTTAAGAGAAATAGATTTTGTTTGAGGTCAAAAAATTTAAATTTAAAACTAATTGTCTCTAAAAAAAGGTTTAGTTGAGTGGAAAAATTTATTTCAATTAATCATAAGTTTAATTGAATGAAATGATAAATTTATTTTTATCCAAAGAGATCATTAAAAGGGAATGATCTGTATTTCGAATAATAATTGATTCTTTATTCATTTTTAAAACAATAATTTCTTATTATAGATGAGTTACAGTTTTATTTTTAGAGCTATTGTTGACTGAATGAAGGTTTATAATATTAGGATTTCAAGTTTTTACTAATTTTAGTTGAAATACATTATTTAGGTTTAAAACATATGGTCATTAAAAAAATTCTTCTTTATTTGGCCTAAAGATTAAGTTGAATAAAAAAATTATTTCAATTGCAAGTATTATTTAATCATATAATAAATTAAATTTTATTTCAAGAGACAAATAAACTCTCTCTCTGACGTCTTTCTGATACCATTAATATTTGATTCAATGGACACCTTGTAAACAATAACTTCTTATTACGAATGAATTACAGTTTTTAGGTTCATGACTATTGGTAGCTAAAAAATTCTCTTTATTTGGTTTAAAGCTAGAATAGACTGAAAAAAATTTATTTTATTAGTTTAAAAGTTTTAATAAATAAAATGACAAATTAATAATCATTTTAATTTGTGTTTATTTCCGATAATATTTGATGCAATAATCTATTTATAAATAATCATTTCTTATTATAAATGAAATACAGCTTATATTTCTAGAGCTTATGTTAACTATAGATAGTCCTAAAAAGTTTAATTGAGTGAGAAAAATCCTTTTCATTTGGATTGAGTTAAAATAATGTTTTAATTGATTGCGTTCCTTATTGAATCAAATAATAAAATAATTTTTGCTACAGTTCATAGTTCAAAAAACTGTCTCTTTTGATAAGACCAACAAGATTTGAATCAAAAACTTAGATTTCTTATTAGGAATGTATTAATGTTTTTATTTTCAGACCTATTGGTGACTAAAATTAGGCTTAAAATTTAAATATTAAAACAAAATTATCCTAACTCTAGATTAATTAAAATTTTTGAATTAAAAATACTTGAATTTTATCTGACTTAAAGCTTGAGTTGAGTTTAAAAAATTCATTTCAATTGCAAATCACGTTGAATCAAATGATTAAAATTTATTAAACACACGATACGTACCAAAAATATTTGTAACTAAAATCTATTCAAAACGGATTTTTTTTAATGAATTACAGTTTTACAGTATGTTTAGAGCTTTTGGTGATTAAAGACTAGTTTAAAAGTTAATATTGATTTAAGATTTAAATTAAATTTCAACGCTAGAGTTGTAATAAGAATCCAAGGATTTCATTTAAAAATAGATTAATGACGTTCACATTGATATAAGTTGTCTAATAGATTACATTAACTCAATTTTGAATGATCTACAGAGTGTTTACATTGAAATATTGAATGCAAATCTTGTTTATAAGTTAAGGAAATGATAAAAATTTTTTCTTGAAAAATAATAATATTTTGAATACATCTTTATTTTGTTACGTCTTGTTTACCATATATCCTAAATAAAGACTTATAAAGTAATTACAAAATGAATTTCATTAAATTCAAAGTAAGTTCTTTTGGAAATTTTCATCACTTTTTTACTCAACCTATTCATTAAATTTTTTTCTTCGTTCAAAATCTCCGAAGAAATGGTGTAAAGAAAATCTTTACTCCTTATTGATAATAATTAGCTCCATTTTGGGACTTATTTTCGGGTTTATTTTGAAGTCAATCTGGAGTATAAGTCCATTAGTTCTCACTTATATCGGACTTCCGGGAAAACTAATTATTAGGGCATTTATGATGATTTTGGTGCCACTTATTGTTGCTTCGCTTTCAACAAGTGATTAATTCTCTATAGTTTTGAAGCATTGAATCACAAAAATTATTTTTATTTAAGGCATTACTACAACTAAACGAGGAGAAAATAAACGCATGATTATTATAACTTTCTTATTATTCATCGCTTTTTCATCGTTTTGTGCAATATTTGGTTTAGTTCTGATGTTAATCATAAAACCTGGAGTCAGACCAACGAATGAGAAATATATTTCTAATGACTTTCATGACGACAGTTTTAACGTTAAGCAAATGATATCGAGTCAGGACGAAGCTATTTATGACATATTCATGTGAGAATTGAAACAGTCTCTGGTTGGTTTAAAAAAGGTTTCTTTAATAATAATTTTTTTTAATAGGAATCTAATCCCTGATAATATAGTTTCGGCTACTTTTATGTCACATTACACGGCATTAGTGCCGATAAATCCAAAAAATTTAACGCTTGGATATAAGAAAGTTAGCGAAAAAGCGTTTAAGACAAATATGTTAGGGTTGTGCGTATTCTCGTTGATTCTGGGATTCGCTATTTCGCGTTTGGAATCAAAAGCAGAAAATATTAAAAAATTATTAGAAGAAACAAATGCTGTAGTCATGAAAATAATGATGACTTTAATTAAGTAAAAATTAATTACGAATAATTAAACTAAGGTTGCCAGGTTTTTCAACACTTCAATCAGGATTTCAAATATAAAGGGGGCCAAGTTTTTTATATTGGCAAAAAATTCAAAATCATAGAAAATATGCAAAATTTTATTCAAAAATTACTCAGAATACGAAAGAAATCATTTCTTCTCTAGTTTCAATCCAGGAGTCAGGAGAATTTTTTTTTGAATCCATAGTTCTTTGTCAAATAAGAAAGATCTGGCAACCAGAAACTTAATAAAAAATACATTTAGTAAAATTTATAAATTAATTTATTCGCTAGAATTATGCCGATAGGAATATTCTGTTGGATGTGTGTCGAAGCTATAAAAATGAAATCTCCGCAGAATGTTTTGGTACAATTCGGATGGTTTTGTGGCACTGCAGCCGTAGCATTTTTTATTCATTTATTTCTAGTTCATCCTGGAATTTATTTTCTAATTTTACGAAAAAATCCATTCAAGTTTTACGCTAATATAGTTCCAGCTATTATGGTAGCTTTTGGTTCGTGTTCGAGGTTTCAAAATTATTTATGCCATTCATTAAAACTTAATTCATTTATTTAATAGAATATTTAAGTTTAATAAGATATTTATTATTATATTTTTTTTCTTTGGCTAAAAAACTATTTTTAAATGAGAGTTGCCCACAATGGGTTTTGGAAGTAATGTAGCGCCCCCTCAAACAAAAAATAAAGGAGGACCAAAGGATACATTTTATGAAATTTACCCCATCTTCAATTCAGAAAAAAGGGGAACCAAGCAAAAAATTTTGATAATTTTGAGTTGGCCCCTGGCGTGTGACAATTTTTATAATTATCATTTATCAAAATAAATTTTTTTCTTTATTCAGTGCAATTACACTTCCGATGACAATAAAATGTATGGAAGAAAAAAATAAACTACCAGAACCTGTGTCCAAATTTGTGCTACCATTAGGAATGACATTACATATGAACGGAACGGCTATGTATTACCCTATGACTGCTTTATTTGTAGCTCAAATGCATGGAATGAACATCAATTTTCAACTAATAGCAACTCTTTGGTAATCACTTATCATTTGAATTCATTTATTTTAAACTCTTGAGAAAAATGATCAAAAATTGAGAATTTTTCAAAAAATATTCTTTTGCTTATTCTGTGAAATTTATAGCATATTTGCAGTCATAATGTCGATGGCATTTCCAGGCGTGCCATTAGGAGGTTCAGGCGCGATTGTCAATTTTTTGGCATTTTGTTCATTCATTGGTATCGATAATCCCTTCGATATTCTCGCGTATGTTATGGCTATAGATTGGCTTTTGTAAGATTTACTTATTTTGTTCAATTAGAACTTACGTAAAAACAATCTTTAATTCAAAAAATTTTTTCAATAATTTTTACGTCTCATTAACGCAGCGAAAGATTGAGAACTGCGACTAATATTATTGGGGATTGTTTTGTAGCAGCAATTGTTCAGAAGTTATGCGGAATAGAATTGATTAAGACTCAAGACTTACCATTAAATTCTATGGAATAATGAAATAATAATATGTCGCAACATTAAAGTTAGTTTTATAAAAAAAATAACAATAATTTCCGCTTAAAAAATTTGTAAATAATAACAAAAGAAAATTTTTATCTGAGATAAAGCTTTGAATTTTTATGTTTATAAAACTTCTCTCATTTTTGTTATTAAAAGAATTTATTACTAAATGATTAATTTGAAAGAAATAAATAGATTTAAGCGCTAATTACTTAAAAGTCCAACTTCTAAATTAATATTAATTAAACTTTATGTAAACTTCTAAACAAATAGTAAATTATCATAAAATTGACCCTTTTTTAGCCGTTGAATAAAAATTTTTCGTTTTATTTTCTTATTTAATTAACCCATAAATAGTTTGAAATTATTTTCCAAAACAAATCCTTTTAAGACTTTAAATGAAAAGAAAAATCTGTGCTTTGAGTCTGTACTTAAAACCTAAAAACCCTGAATTCAAGCCTTAAAAACTAATTGTGAATCAATAGAAAAAGCGTTTACAAGAAAAAAATTATAATAAATGATAAATTTTTCAGCCATTGAGAAAATTTTTTTTTGTTTATCAATCAATTAGAAAATAAGAAAAATTAATTTTCAATTACTTTAAACTTAAGTCATATTCACATAACTTTTTTTCTTTTAGCTATGAATCAGTTATAGAAATAAAAAGATTGTAAATTAATTTTTTTTAATTCAAGTCTTTTATAAAAGATATCTTTTGTATTGAAATATCGTTTAAAGGCATGAATCCATTCATTGAATTCAATCAAATTAAAGCCTGAAATCCTGTTAATTGTACTAAACGGACAAATAGGGCAATAGTTATTCAACATTGAGTTCATGTGTGAAAAATCGAGAGAAAATATTACTTTCCATTCATGAGAAAAAAATTTTCTTTTGATCTTATATTTTGTTTGTCAATCAAATCAAACAATAGTAATAATAGTTATTTTGATACATGAATTTGTATACAAACTGAAAAATTTTGATAAGTGTTCGAACTTTTTTTCTGATTAATCAGTTTTTTAGAAATTTTATTCAAATAGAGAAATATTTAAACATATATTTGATTTTATTACTGAATTTGATCCTTGTTTGAGATTATATTTTGGGTTTTAGGTTAAGAATTATTGACATATAATACCAAAGTTGAAAACTGTAATAAAATAATAGTTTTGAAAAATAATTTTTAGATATATTTTTCAATAATAACTATTTGGTTGGATACTTTGACTTTTGTATACTTTTTATTAAAGTTCATCATCAATTAATGGCATTATTTTTTCTTTTCTTTAAAATCGTAAATATTTGGCTTCAAAATACTCAAAAATTTGTTATATAAGAGAAAATTTTTCGAATTTTGATATTTATTCTAAAATGAAATTTTTTCAAAATTATCCCCAATTCATAACACTATATGCTATTTGAAGTATAAGTTTTTATTCAGTTTATAATTTCCTCGTTTTGAGCTCATATTTTGAGTTTAAGACTTTAATAATGACATAAAATACGAACTGTAATAAAATTAGAGTTTTAAGAAATAATTTTTATTTATATTTTTTTCAACAAATATATACGGAAATGAAATTTTTGTTTGTTTCCTCTATTTTGCATTAAAATTCTTCAATAAATTAATAAAGGTATTACTGTATTATTAATTTTCTTTTTACTAATCTCTTTGTTTGAGCTAATAATTTGAATAATAGTGACATAAAAATACTAAAAGTCTCTATAAGGCAATAACTGTAATCAAATAATTCTTTAAGAGGACAACTTTTAGAAACAGTTTTCAGCTTAACTCTTAATGGAAAAAATACCCCTAATATTCCTATTTTCAAAAAATAATTCGTCAATTAATGACGATATTAAGATTTCTTTTAGAAAATTTATTAAAATTATGCAAAAATTTAAGGATACTCAACATTAAAAACTGATAAATTTGATATAAGACAGAGAAATCTTCAAGTTTTCAATTTTTTTTATATTAAATTAATTCTACTTAAAAATGATAATTTTTAAAAAACCAAACTGACAACACATAGGAAGGAAAAGTATAGCCTGTTTAAAATATTAGTTTTTTATTCCCTTTATGGCGAATGAGTGTAATTTCATCCCTACTAAAGGCCAGAAGAAAAATAAGGCGTTTTAAGTTTGAAACTGTAATTTGTTAATAAACACAAATGAATATTTTTAGAAAGATTCAAAACAAACAAAATATTTGGACTCTGCTGAGAATGTCGTTATTTTATTCTAATCATTAATCCACTCAAACCGAAATTTTTATAAAAGTTTTTTAACACTTTCATGAAAAAGTGAACAGAATTCTTAATCAAACTGTAATTCTAGGTAAAAAAATATGAAAAAATAATCAATTATTTCGGTTTCAAAAAATGTGGAAAATTTAAACTTATTTATAATTTTTCAAATATTTTCTGCACAACAACTCATTTTATCCACACTTTTACTTATTTCTCACCCAATTTCCTAAAACTATAGCTAAACAATAGAAAAAAGTTATAATAAATTATGAAATCATAGGTGCTATCACTCAAACCGTTTCAGTTCAAAAACTCTCACAACAAAAAAAATATCCGACAAAATAAAACATCCATTAAACGAATTTTCAAATGAGAATAAAAAACAGGATATTATACTTCTAAACCCAGGCATTGAAAAAAAGTTCTTCAAAACCCATTAATCTTAGGCTTGACTTAAACATCAGCTGAAGTGACAATTGAAATGAACTATAATTAAAAACACGATTTGCTTCTAAACTACTCTTAATTCATGATAAATAACAAAACAAACTTTTCTTTATTTTGTGCTCAGGTTTTCGAGAGAAATGAAATCGTGTTCTCGTGTATTAACAATGAATTCAAAAAATACTTAAAGCCCTCACGAAAAAGGCATGAAAAAAAATTTTACTCTAATTTTATTTTACTTTTCAAATGATGAAAACTTTTATTTCAAATAAGAATTAAAGCAAAAACTTTTTTTTTGATAACAACAATATGTTTGTTATCAGAAACTGATTGAAAACATGTTTTAATTTTTGATTTCAAATCACGTTTTAATCTTTTAGATATCATTCAAGACTTGAGGAAAGTAAAAAATTTTCAAGACTTGAATCGAAGAAAATAATTGATTATAAAATGAAAATTATTTTTAAGTTTCAATTCATAGAGTGAGCGAATATTTTCCTCTAAACAAAAGCTATAGAAAAATATATTTGAATTATTCAATAGATTGATGAGAGAAAAAAGTTATTCAGAAAATAATCTACTCTTCAAAATGTTAGAACAATTCATTTAAAGAACTGTAAAATAAAAGCTATAAATAAATGAGAAATTTTTCAAACTTTATTCAAATGTAAAGTTTTTAATCAAGACTCAAAAAAACAAAGTTTGCTATACCTTGAGGTCAAGACTGTCTGAATTAGACATAAGAGAAGATAATTATTATTAAGTCTAATGACAACTAAAGAACCGGACTTTTAAATAGATAGAAAAGTTTTTAATTTCTGTTAAACTTTTAATAGAAATTCATAAATCATTTAAACGAACAATGAATTTGTAAATGAGTTGAAAGAAAACATTGAAAATTATAATTTCTAATTAAGGATAAAATTTTTTTTAAAGAATTTTTTTCAATACTTCCTGCATTTCTTCTACTGTTTTATTCCTCCTCTCGATTGAAAAAAATTTAAACTCTTTTTCATGACTTAAAACAGAATAAATTTTTTTTCTATTGAATTGAAAATTGATCGACAATTAGTTTTTTAAAATAGTTTTTACAAAATAGTAATAGACGTGAAAAAGTTATAAATGTTTTGATTATAAAACTAGTTTTGAAGTTATTTTTATCGCTTTATATATTTTTTGTCTATAACTCAAAGGATTATTTTAGTCAAAGCTTAGGAATAACTGATATCTCGATTTGAACTTCTCTAAAGCTTTTTAATTGTCATCCGATTTAAAGCTTAAAACTTTAATTCAAAGAGTACTCAAATATTAATTGTAATAAAAGTTTTAAGACTTTAAACACAAGAAGTTTTTTATCGTTTTCTCAAATCAAAAATTAAGTCATAAAACAATTAAAAAAACCGACAAATAATTAGTTGTATTACTATTGCATAGCTTTGAGAAAAAAAATCAATTAAATAAATGGTTTGTAAAAAAATAGTCATTAATTTCCGGATTTAGTGAAAAAAAGCCCTCAAACCAAAAGTTCAAGATTTCTGTCACGACTTTAAAATTGGAAAAAATTATAATCTTTTTTAAACTGAAGACAATTTTCATTATCACTTCCGGTTTCCCTCAAAGGCTAATAATAACAAGGATTTAAACAACTATTAGATGAGAGATAAATACACTTAAACTCAAAACCACTTTTAGAGTAAAGCCTTCCCAAAGAGTTTTCCCTTTAATAACAGTTACTTCTGATCTCATAATCAAATAAACTTTTTCTTCTTCTTCTGATCTCTTCTTCTCTCATATATATAGTTTATTTAAAAGCCTTAAAATGCACTCAAGGGATAGTCAGAGCCGTAAGTCTTAATTTTCTTCTACTCTTTTTCCTCTCATTCTTTAATAACATTTTATACGATTTAATCATTGATTCCAAACCCTCAGAATATAAAAGTCAACTCTTTTTTCTCTCTTCCCATCTCTTCATCGCTAATACAGTGGAAAAAATTCTTCACTTATTCCTAAACTTTGCGTATACTTTATATTCAGATATTTATAGATTTCTTTTCCTTTCCCTTAAATTTAATTAAAAATGATTTATAAAAAAGAGAGGAAAATATAAGAAATAAAAAATGATTGCAAAATATTATCACTTGATTTCAAGTGAAGGATAAGAAGAAGAAAAAAAGAAGTTTATTATATTTTATTTCTATTTTTAAACTCCTTATTGTTATGTTTATTGTGTTAGTTATGCAAAAAAGTTTTGCGTATTTTTCTTTCTCTCTTTCCTTAACTTTTTATTAATAATAAAAATAAATTCTGTAAAAAAAAAATTCTGACGAGAGAAGAAATCAAGAGATGAATGAATAGTGAGTTAGAAATAGACAGAAATATAGAATAGAATATATAAAATATTGCTTATAGAGAAAATTATAGCCACAGCTGTCGACTCCTTTTCGACTGTCGACACATAAATTTCTGTCTGTTTTTAAGTGAAGTAAAAAAATTTTTCTTAACTTAAAATTTTGCCTAAAATTTAAATCTTTTTCAACTCAAACTTTTTTAACTGAAATGCAAAATACATGAAATTTTGACTTAAATTTTAGCCTAAAATTTATGGTTGTCTAACTTTTTAAACTTTTATCTTTTCTTTTTCATAAGTTTTTGTGAAGTCTTTAACGTTTAGCTCATAATTGGTTTATAAGACTCGAACCTATTTTTTCTTTTTAAGTAACTTATGATAAGTTATTCTGTAATAAAACTTGAGTACTATTTACTTAAAAATAACTACAAATTAAGCTCTATTTCCATGACTTTAAAATAACAAATAATTTTTGGGTTAAATTTTTTGCTTCTCTGGTTATAAAATTTGAAAAATTATGTGCATAGTTAACACACGAGAACACTTTTCCACTTTATTTGGAATCATGTTTCCATTTAAGCAATTCATTTGATTTGATTTGAATATTCTTGAAACCATTTAAACTTGTTTACAGTTTTGAAAAAAGTTTTTTTGTTGACTTTTTCTAAAAATTAATAATTTTTTTCAGTTATGAATTAAACTAAACTAAACTAAAATAATTTAATAATCAACGATTTTCAATTATAAAAGTTTCTACTTTTTTGATGATAGAATTCATTGAATATTTGGAAATAAAAAAAAGCGCACTTAACAACCAATTAAGAGAACATTTTATTTAATTTGAATACTTAAGAAAACGATATTTACATTAATTACAGTTTTTCAAAGTTAAAAAATAGATTTTATAAATACTTTTGAAGGCATGAATTTTTTTCAATCAAAGCTATGAATTAAAATGAAATATGAAAAAATTTAATGAATGAATAATATATAAAATGAGTGAAGAATAAATTTATAAAAAGAAAGGAAAATAGATTTTTAAGATAAGAATATTCTTTAATTTTATTTCTCTATAAAAGAGTGATTTGTGGTTAATATTATTCAATAGAACTTTTTATAAACAAATAAATTGAAAGAATTGAAAAACAAATTCTTTACAAATTATTTGATTGAATACTAAGTGATTCTTAACTTAAGAATATTCTTCGAGAATATTCCTCAAACCCCTAAAGCAATCTAGAATTGAATTCAAAGAACTGTTTTGCATATCAAATGTCTTAAGATTGAAGTCATAAAAAAAACTACAAATACGTAACTCTTTTTTTTAAAAATCAATTTGCATTTTATTCCTCTTCACAAATAGTGAAAAAAATATAAGCATAAGAATAAAACTCAGTTCAATCCCCGATAAAGATAAAAATATACTTTCGGTATTCAAAAACTTCTTTCTACCAGAAGATAATCAATTGCTTTACTTATGACTTTTTGAAGAAGTTTTTAGTAGTGATGTATTGCTTACAAGATCTTTTTCATTTCATTTGTCTTTTGCTTTTGCTTTTAGCTAAAACAATACATTTTGCTTACGCTTTTGGTCTGAAAGTGAATTTGACTTGTCTTTGACTTTTGCTTAGACTTTTACTTACACTAATTTGTTAGCTATGCATCTCTAAAAAAGTCATTCACTATCAAAATATACTCGAGT
>JAQIWZ010001319.1:0-12382 GCA_034697245.1 Malaconothrus monodactylus
TGAGTTTGCATATGGTGGCGTTGGCGTTGTAGTGATTGGTTCTGTATATTGTTGAGTAGTATTTTCGTTGGCAAATATTGTAGGATTTATAAATGTAAATGCAAAAGTGACAAGAATTGATAAGTGAACCATAGTTTATTGTTTGACCTTTATTTGTTCTCTTCTTATGATCAGCCATCTTATCCCTTTCAGATCCAGTGTACACTATTGTGCAGATGTATGATTAGCAAAAAAGAGACCATAATGATTTTATTGAACTACTGAAACAATTGATATGAAAATCACGATAATATTGTAAAACTATGTGGAACATAGATATTGACGTATTTTACAAAATTAGAAACAATATAGAAACAAAATTGTGCTCCAAATAGTCTCGAAACCATAAGGTCGAGATTCGTATCGCTTCAGATTATTCAACAGTCTGAAAAGGTTATCATATCCAAGTATCTTCATGAATATCCAATAAGTCTGTATAATAGGTGTTTAAACAAATGCCATTTGTAAAATTCGGAGCAAAGCGTTTAAAATAATATAAATTTACTCCGACTGTTCTCAGACAAGCGCTTGTCATCATACTTGGTTTCCACATTTTCCCACCAATGACTGTGGTTGGTATATTGCTATCAACATTATAATATTTTTCTGGCAAAACTCCGTCCTTTGAAACAGTTTTAGCCAATTCCTGGGCCGTTGTTATTAAAAACCGCACATCACAATTTTTGAATACGTTATTTTCAGAATCAAAAACAACTGGACAACATTTAAATACACTTTGCAAATCTGACGTGAATTGACCCGAAGCATCATTATTGTCCATTGTTTGAATGTCTAACTTTACCAATGAATTTAGTTCATTATGAAATTGTTTATTCAAAATTTTAAACAATCCATCTCCGCCTTGTTTAGTGGTACATGTTGGTGGTTTAACAATTTGTATACCCCATTTCATCCATTTAAATATGATGGAATAGTAAAAAATCTTGAAAAATCTATAATTAATATCAGAATTTTGCAATACAAGCACGTAGACTGATTTCGGGTCCAATCTGTAATTTTCTTCCATGTTAATCAAATCATTAATGGTAACCAAACGAATATCCTTACCTTTATATAGGGCTATAAAATTTTCATATTTTATAATACGTTCACATTGTCTTTGATGAGTGTTTTTAAACAATAAACATGTGGGAAATGAAATTATTTCAGTGATTGGAAATTCATTTAACCAATTCACAATTAAAATGACACATTTTACATTGTCGATTGGCTTCATCAATTCTGGATTGTAAACATTTATCAAAACAATGCATGAATTTTTTGAGTACACGCTTTTTTTAACCCCTGTAGACGATGAAGCAGCCAACTCTTCAATTGATAAATTGTCATCATCATCGCTCGTGGATGGCACGAACAATAATTTAGTTGTTGAATCACAGTAAAAATTAAAATATGTTACATTGTATGAATTTGTCAATTGCTTTACTGCCTTTACTAGCCGATCTGAATCGTCTGACCGTGCAAATACATCCAATAATAAATCAGTGAATAAAATTATTGTTGGTGTTTGACGATTTAAAAGTCTTGACGGCGCTTGTTTAAAGGCTTTGGTACATTTTAAACCTGTAGATGCCATGTCTTTACTTTCTTTCTATTGACCCTTTTTTTATAAATCAAACTTTCTCTTATTATCATGTTGGAATTTTAAAAAAATTGGCCAATAATCATTAGGATTTTGTTGTTCACTTGATAATGTTGGGGTTTTAAAGCTAATATACGACTCTGCGTAAAAAGACATTTTACAACAATTGGATATTATATTTTTTACTCGTAATTGTCGTCTTGTCGTAAAGTCTATTTTTTTGTCATACTGTGTTTGTCGTGGTGCAGTTTTGAATATGATATCAGTGCAAATTTCACCTTTCGACGCTTGTAAAAAAGATATAAACTCTTCACTAGTGTACTTCATTATTATCATTTTTGCAGAGTTGATTGTATAATAATGGTGTTTAATTCTTTTTAAAATATTGACAGGATTACAAGTTTCTCCATACAAGTCGTATACAGTTATATTAATTTTATACTTTAGCCTAGATGGATGATCAAACTGTGTCTTGTCCAAGCTACTAATTAATAATGGAATATCGTTCTCATTATCATCATCGCGTTCTATTTGTGCTTCTGGTCTGTGAATTAAATTGAACAATAAACCTAAAGTAATTTTTGATTTACCCAAGTTTTTATTGTTCCCAATGAGTTGTAGAAATTTTGTCAATTTGTCTATGAAATATTCAATGGAATCATTTTCACCTGGAGCACAAGGTTGTAACATATCAATAATGTTTAAAATTGTTTCAGTAGTGTAATTTTGTTTATTAAATATTTGCAAAATGTTAAAAACAAATTGCCCAAATTGGATTTTAGTTTTTGTGTTTTCATTGTATAAATTGGAAAAATTTATATTTTCCAAAGCAGTTTTGAATTTTTTATAATCACTTGCAATTATAATAGTATTTTGATCCAAGTCTGGATGTAGTGTTGTGATGTCTGGTTCATCATTTGTATCAGTAGAATGGCAGCTATCGTCGTCAGAAATATGTGAAAAATTTATATCATTATTGTGAGATGTAAGTGTGTAAAAGTCCTGATTCAGTCGCAAACTCATATTTTATGGGACGTGATGCTTAAGTTGCATTCACTGCTGCTGGTTTCGAGAATAAAGGTAAAAATCTATCTAGAAAATCACCAAATTTGTTGTCCAAAATTTTGGTGTACTTTCTTAACAAAAGCAATACGATATAAATTATCAATATTGCGACAAGAATATACAAACCTATTCTCACATAACTATTACTTAATATGTCTCCGATACCGCCACTGCCGCCGGCTTGTGGGTCAAACGATGAAGATTTCATATTTGTATTTCAAGCTTAGTTTTGCGTCTGTGTGTTCTTTTTATTCTCTCAGATTAAACCTCTTATATAGAGCTTACAAAAGACAGTTCGTCAAATAGGGTATCAGTTGCCAACGCTGCACAACGTCGCGTATAACAGATGGCAATTCCAAAATTAACGACACCTCGATGGCGCACGTTTTTGACCACTCGTTACCAACTAAAACGTAAACTGGCAATTGTGAATTGAGTAACAGTTTCACAACTGCCAAATCTGAATTAGTGGTCAACTTGTATGTATGGTCAATAACCAATCTGCCATTCAATGGTAATATGGCAGTCTCCAATATAGACATGTTATCAAATGTACAAATGTCAAAGTCTTCCTGTTTTCCAGCAGGACATTGTAAACAATTCTCTTCGTCCAATAAAGACTTGTTTACTGGTTCACATTTCTCATTGTTATGATATATTAAAACTGCTTTTTCAAAAAGCAGTGTAACACACATGTTTGGTAAACTACTCACCATAACATCGATTGCACAACCATGTAGTGGATATGTTTTTACAATATCAATAGACCACAAATTCTTATCACAACGGAACAAATTTATTGGAATATACAACAATGAGACTGCGTCTTCATGAAATGTCATTTCGTTTTTTTGTGTTACTATGAATCCGTTTTTCGTTCTAAACGCAACCAAAGTGCTATTATGATGTTGCTTGCTTGTTTCGGTGCCATCATCAATAATTCTACCAACTTCTATATAATCATTCAAAGTGTGATAATTAATGTACAAATGTTGCATTTCACAAGTTACAGTTTGGGCAAACAAAGGTCTGACAATTTCCACAATGTTTGAACATTTATATTTTTTTGCCAAAATAATTGGATTATTAACAAACCCCTCAATGATCCATGAAAGCGTGTTTGGCTTTAAATATTTATACAACGGCAAAATTGAAACGTTCCCTGATTTAAAACTGTACAGTTGAAATTCAGTATAATTTGATATTATTTTACACGACGGCGATGCTTTAACGTGTCTATCCAAAATGGAATACATTTTAGTAATGATTATTTTACAATTTATATAATCTGTGTTGATCATTTTAAAATTTGTAGTGGTAACGATGCATAGACGCCTATGTTTTGCATTTGTTTCAAATTTTTGTGCAAATTTAACATCCGTGTCAAACGTAAAATTACAAGGAACTGTGCATAAAATAAATTGAATTTCTTTGTAATCATTTGACTTTTTAATTTGAAAAGCATATCGCAGATCATTTCTTTCCGTTAACGATGTTAAAGGTTCAAGTCTAATTCCATAGAATAATGTTTCAATATTTGCATCACTCATAGAACTTTTAAACAAAGATAAACGCAAAGTTAAGTTATTTATAATTATACAATTGGTTGCGTGAATCATCATTGACCCATTTTTTGGATATGTATATGCTTTGTTAATGCAGTCCATGATTGGAGTTTTCACAATATTCAATTCATTGTCCAATAATACTAAATTGAACAAATTGAATTGGCTAGGATCTAATTTAGTCTCAATTTCAGTTGTCAAATCGTCACTTTCATTGTTTGCTAATGAAATAAAAACACGTTTTAAAATGTTGCAGCTTTCACTTTCTGACACTAATTCCAATGCTTTCTGAGCTGAAACATCACCAATGATGTATTTAAATAATGCATTATCAATTAATCTGGAACCGGTTATTTGTTGTATATACTCTTTCGCATCATCTATTCTGTCAAAAAAAGTTAGTCTTCCTATTTGAACCAGGTTTTTGAAAATGTGAAAAATGTCACCAACGGACGAAGAAACTAGACCGATTGTTGGCGAATTGAAACTCTTATGTTTTTTATATGGTTGGTAATTTTCAATTGAAGAAGACATTTTTAAATTGTCTTATAACTTGTACTAATTGAAGCAAAAATGAAATTCAAGTTTGTGGTATTTTTTATTATCGGAATCAAAAATGATACCATTACTTTTACTGTCAAACTCAAATTCTTCTGTATGAAAAATGTTCCCCAAGTAATTTATCAATTCATTTTGTTTCACAATAAATGTGATATCACTCGTATTCATTTGTCTTTTAACGTGATTAAAAGACAATAAATATAAATTCATCGTATCATCGTATTCACCTCTAGCGACTAGTGTAATTTCTTTCGAAGACTTGTGAATATTATTCACAATATCAATTGAGTCAATTTGACGCCCATCGCCGAAAATAATGATTTTTCTTGCTAGTAGAATGTTACTACTTGATAATTGTGACATTGAATCAATCGAATCGACAAACATAATTTTTAATTTTGACTGTTCTTGCGTAAATGTTGTTAAAACCCCGTCGTCGTTAATCAAACTTTCGCTTGTTCGTATTATTCGTTCTTCTTCGTCAAAATCATTACTGCTGTCATCATGTGCAGGGTTTGAATATCTTTTATTCTGATACTTATACGCAACAACTATTTCCGTATTTGAAAATATTACATCAATCAGAGATGTCCATTTTTCACTTAAAAAAGCATCAACTTGCTCGAATTCCGCCTGACCTGTCATATATAATTCTAATATTGTACCAAAGTCGCAGATGGGTCCAAGTGTGAAATTTGAACCAACGTATTTACAAAATAAACTACAAATATATATAATTACGACAGATTCATAGTCTTTTTTATCGCAATGTTCTTTTATGAATCGTTTAAAATTTTTACAATTACCAAAAATTTTCCATTTTAAATCATTTATCCGAAACGTTTTTTCTGTTTTTAAATAAAATATAAATTCATTTCCAATTTTATACTTGAAATCATCACTCTTGTATTTATAATTGCATAAACCAGTAAAAGTGAGATATAATATGTTTTCCATTTCTTATTCGAGTGTTCTTAATCACGCTTATATATCTGCAGCACCAAACACTCCAGTGGCATCTGACCCGGATACAGTCGATATCATATCTTCCGATGTACCTTTGAAATCTTCAATATCCATTTTCTCGTCGAATATTGGTTTACAAATTCTACGACGTTTTGCAATAGTCTTGAATTTATTTAAGGTAACGTCTGTAATCTCTATATCTTTATCAGCTGTTGAATCCTCAATGTGTAACTCATTTGCAATACTAGTTTGAGAATTGTCAAATAATTTAAGTGTTTCTATTGCGAGTCTAGTTAACGGTATTGACGTACGGTATATCTTTTTTGGCGTTACAAGACCAAAATTTGTTGGCATTATAACAGCATTAGTACTTATAACGCATCCATTATCACTATCCCATGTATAAAATGGAAAGGTTGACATAAACGCATCGGTATCCGAATTGAATATATATTCATATTCGGGAGCAATAGACATAAAAATGGTAGGTAGTATTTCGTTTCGTGTTTTATTAATCATCATGTGTACGTTGTCTTATATAACAGCTCGAATTGCGAGATTAAAATAAGACGGAAAAGACTTGATTGATTATAATGAGACCACAAATTACGCAGACTTATGATAGAATCAATGAATTCTTAAGTCTCATGGTGAGTTTGAGAGACCAACAAAATAACATTCGTTCCAACGTACCAGTGTTACAGACAAAACAACAACATTCGAGTGTTCCAGTAGTGTCTGGTTTGTTAACTGGCATAGCACTGATTGGGATAATGGTTTTGTACGAAAAACACACAAATTAAAGTTTAAATATGTTCTTTAATTGTCTAACACATCGTATCAACTGATTTTATACATCAATTAAAGGTTTTTGTTCTTCACATAGACCAATCGCGCTATAAGTTCTTGTTATTTGAACGTGCCAATTGTCTGGCCATGATTCCCGATTTCTATTAATTAAATCGCGATTGGCGTTGATTATTTCTTTAACATATATAATCATGTAAAGTTGGAACCGATACATCAGCTAGCGATATAAATACATTATAAATTTTATCTAAATAAAAAAACAATTGTTCGATTACAGTTTGTGGGTCATCTAAATCAACAATATATACTGCCTTAGACTCGTCTTCGTCGTCTTCTTAAATAGCATCGTATAAATTGTTTGAATTGGAATTGATATTCGTAGTATTATACATATGAGTAGTATATGATTTAATCTAGTATATGATATCTTTAATATGCTAATGTTAAATTAATTTAATAATACAATATATATTTTTTTATTTTATTTATTGTTATATAATTTTTTGTTTATTAGTGAACTAATGTTTATATAAAAACTACTTTATCTTAAGAAAAAAACAACACTTATCAATAAAATCAGGATTACTAAACTTAAATGCAGTTTTTATAATTCTGTTTGAAAAGATGTCAAGTAGATTATCAACATTTTTACTATTGCAATCAAATTCAAGTATATCAACACAATAATCTTTATATTTAGCTGAACCAGGACCACAATATAGAAATTCCCAGTTATTGTTTTTACATTGTTTTATCTTTTCAATAAGTCTATCAGAAGTGTAGTCTAATGTAGAATCAAGTGATTCACCATCAGTTAACATAACAAATGTAACAGGTAACTTTAAGGTTTCATTGTAACAATTTATTAAATTAATCTGTTGGTGTGCTGATTCAAAGAATTTAGTACCACCACCAGAACAATATTTATCAACAGTTTGTATAGGAATAGTGTCAATATCTTGACAATCTATCACTCGAGTCATTAGGGTATTAAATTTACTAATGTAAATCTTAGTGTTAGTTGATCTACATTCATCTAAAGTTTTGTTAATAAATTTTACAAATTGACCTATTAGATTGCGTGTTGATCCTGATACATCAATAAGAAAACTAATAATTTTAGAATTGTTATCTAGTATTTTTGTTTCTGGTTTAACAGTTAATTTATCAACAACTAGATTTTCTAGATATTTTGTGTCTTTATCAATTCTTTCAACTATTTTAGTTGCAAATTCATATGAATGTTTATCTAAATATCTTTCATCTTTTAAAGTTATAAGTTTTATGTTTAAATTATCAACTGTTCCAATTGATAATCTTAAGTATAATAGTAGTCCAAATGCAAATGAACATCCACCTATTTCATCATGAATTAAGATATTATCATATTGATTTAGGTAGTTTGAAAAGTTTAATAGTATATTAGTAAATTCTTCTTCAGATAAGTTTATAGTTAAGACGTTAGATTTATTTCCAATAAAGTTTGATATTCTAGCTGTTAAACCAATATAACATTTATCAAATAAAACAAATGGTTCACCATATAACATGATTTAAATTTTGTTTATAGTATTATAATTAGTTATTTTTCCTAGTATTTTTAATATGATTAGATTATTATTTCATAATAATTATATACTTTTAATATCAGTAGTTGGTACGATCACATACGTGGTACTATCTTATTTATACTAGCTCGATGTCTTGCTTATCTTTCATGTCTTGCCTTCTGTGATTTATCTAGTTTTACATGACACACTTCGCAATAGTATCTAGTTATTTATTAATTAGTTATGTATATTAATGATTTATCAGTTTTTATGTATTATTTTGTTTATTTCACTATTTTTATGGTAAAATCTTACTTTTTACTATAGTATGTGGTGTTTTGAGTTTTAGGGGGTGTCGATAGTGTTTTGAGTTTCAGGGGGATTTGGTTAAGATGAGGTTTTTTGGAAAGGAAATTGTTGTTTTTTGTTTTTTAGTGGCCTGACTTCGACAGTTACTTTTATTTTTTGGTTCCCCAAATCATATACTGCTCATATGTTGTAGCAGTGTGTCTCGTTGGCGTTCTTCGTCATTGAGCATGGCAACATCTTCTGTCGCTATTTCTGTTGTAATTTCAATATCCGTTTGTGGAGTAGTGCTGGAAAGTTGTTGTTCAACTGAATGCCAGTGTGTGTTACGAAGTCTGTACCTTTCCAATGGTTGTCTTGTTGGTGTACAACATTTGATCATAAACATACAACAGCACAACATTGAATCAACATATTTTACATCTCAATATTTGAATTGACGTACGCACAAACTTCACGGATCAAACATGGATTCCGCGTTATCACAAGAATGTGGATTGGAAGCATATATTTCTTGATTAATTTTACACTCACGGTTGTTGCGTGTTGAAATTTCATACAGTTTTGGCTCGTAAAACTTGTCCAGCAAATAAGTTTGGAATGGACACGGAGTATTCCTATATGATGCATCACTATAAATACAATTGGCTGCTGTGAATCTCAACTCTAATTCATCGTAAAATTCTGTATTTTTACAAGCTGAAACTGGATGCATATTAATGTTGGTTCTATTATTCAAATATGTTGCATTTATTGGACCAAAAGCATCATTGAAAATATTCCACGACAAAGACACTGTAGTTCCAATATGTAAATGATGGCGATGAGATGACGAATAATGTATGAAAATTAAAACTTGCTCACGACAGCAAATATTTGGTATGTGATAACATGTTTGAAAAGTGTAATTTGCACACTATATAAAATATGACTCTGACTTACTCTATTTATACATTAAACTGTTGTCTCAAATCTCAAATACTTTAACAACATCGTGTTTATCAATCATCGGAAACATTGTTTTATTATCTCGTCTCTCGTCTCGTTGATACGGTTGAAGCCCATTGTCTTTGTCGATTTCTACAATTTGTACATTCGCGTCTGACAATTGTTCTCCGATCATTGAGTAAACAAAATCGTCATTGAAATTATTTAAAAGTACACGATTTACTGTTTCATATCTTAAGTTCATTTTTAAGATCACTCCTTTGAAAATTATAAATTTGTTGACGAAATTTACAGTTTCCGCTTGACTTATTTTATAATCTAACATATTTCTTGCCATTAATTGAAGTGCTTCGGTGGTACAATTTAAACGATTCTTGTTTAACGCAAATTTGATTACATTACAGTATTCTTCATTATCTTTTGGTTTATCGACAAGCAAATTGTATGTTGATCTGCGTGTAAAAGCATCGTCCAGTTTGTCAAATAAATTTGTGATAAACATTAAAATCGCCTTATGATTGTTACTGTTTAAAATATTCTCAACGCCGGTGAAAAATTGAATTTTTAATTTACTTTCCAATTCAGAACTTTCAGATCGCTTTTTCATCAAGCCATCAATTTCGTCGATGAAAAACATAAACTCACCTGATTTTTCTATCAACACTTTGATAAGTTCATCCATTTTTTTTTCAGACATTCCGACAAAAGGATCTAAGATATCAGATATTTTAACAGTGTATACAGGCACACTGATATATTGAGCCATCGCTTTGGCTAATGAAGTTTTACCAGTACCAGGGGGGCCGTGTAAAATAATCATTACATTTTTATAATCTAATCGTACATTAATAGCATCAGCAACATTTTTAAAATGCGTGTCACAAATTTGCTTCAGTTGTTCAATTATTTTGACATGACCAATAACGTTGTCAAATGAATCTTTTGTCGTAACATTAACTGGATTTAAAATATCTGTTTCTTCATCAGAACTACCATTTACAACAAAATGTGGAACAAATCCACTATTGTCTATATATTGATCGATAGCCACAAACTCAGCCATATTATTTGTTAGGCTTTTGTGTAATTGAATCATTCTACTGTAAATATCTGTAAGTTTATCATCAGTTGCATTTACAATGCTTAAGAAGTTTTCTTTTGAATGCATCATTCTATTCTCAATGTTACCATTTTCGCCAATGCTACTTAATGCAAATGCGCTCAAATATTGGTAAAGACATCGAGCAGCCAAATAATAGTTTATAATTGCTTTGTCAAATTTAGAGTCTTGCTCAAATTGGATGGCTTTATCGCAATAGCCTTTGGCCTGATTAATGAAAATCATATTTATTGGTCGGTCTTATGTTATAAATAAATTGAATCGTATTATTGAATCATTTTTTTATTGATTTATAAAATACATGCTGGTTTTACAAAGTTTTGCATACTTTCCATGAACAATTTTTCAAATATACAAAAAATCATCCCAGTATTGGATTCGGCACTGTTCAACTGTCCGTGTGTTTTCTTGCATAAATGGAGATGAACGTCAAGCAATGACATCTTCCCGCGATAATAATTATCAAATGATTTGATTCGACGAGAATCTAATATTTTCTTGTTGTTGTCATCTTTACATAGACATAATTCTACTACAAAGTTTACACCATTGTTTTCTCCCGTTTCGCGCATATCCAAAATAATGGGCTTATTTTTAATGTTAAGTAATTTTAAATCCATGGTCGCATCCCATGTAACGAATACAATATCTTGTGTAACATTTGAGGCATATCGTGCAAAGTTTAACAAATTTTCACCGCTAACATTAGAATTTTCGTAACGTAACATTTTTTTAGAACGTGCAATTTCACCAACCAAATTGTATCGAAGAGACTTATTGTGATGGTCAATCTCCCTCAAGTAAGGTATGATATTATCATCATTTACTAAAGCCTCCCATCCAGGAGTCTTCTTTCCATTATCATCTCGATACAAATTACTGCTTTTAAACTCATATGTTACAAATGAACCGTCTGGTTTTAACATCAACGGTTTGCCTCGATTTGTAAAACTGCTATAATAATTGGAAATTGTTGCACTAATAAATAATGCAAAATCAAATGCATTGATTATAAACATAGATTTGAACGCAAAGAAATTACATAAACTTGTGGGAAAAGTATTAACAATATTATCTATTGAATTAGCTGAAGCATTAGACTCTTCGTCGAGGAAATTTAGATATCGTTCCTCAGTTGAAAAATCCAAATCCAAAATAACTTTGTTTCGCGTTTCATCTTCGGCATTGTTATTCATGTTTAGTTTTCACTTTCCTCGTCGCTTTCTGGTGTTGATAAACAAATGGAACAATCTTTGTGAAACTCGCCCAAATAATCTAGTTTAACGCACTTCAAATTACACCCAAAAAACGGGGGGTACTTGGTTGTTGTTGAATCACCGACAGATGAATTTATGCAAAGCAATTTGATGTCTGTGTTTAGGCCGGCATGTGCTCTTATAGTAGACACATATGGCAATACAATTCTATTGATAAACCATTTGTTCAAAGTTTTATACTTGCTCTGACCGCCGTGATATGAAATCAAAAGTCTGTTGTCGTTGTACAAGTGTCTTCTGATACCATTTAGACGTAACTTGGTCTTTTTATCAAACATATCAGAACTCCCGTTCCAAGCGATTATTTCTTTCAGACCAAGAATGGTTTGTTCGTTAAAATTGAACAAATCGTTAAAGTAATCAAAATGAATGTAATCGTTGCGACCGACAGCTTGCCGCCACAATTCCCACATTTGATCCAAATATGGTGTGTTTGAAATAATCGCACTATTAGTTTTAAAAATGAATTGTTTATCTTTGAATTCGCCAACCAACTCATGAAAATATTTTTCAATTTGAGTGATGGTTACCAAATTTTTTCTTTCTGTCATTGTTTTTTTCGCTCCGTCGTC
>JAQIWZ010001320.1:0-12376 GCA_034697245.1 Malaconothrus monodactylus
AAAATTTGGAGTTACTTTACATCAATAGATACTTAGACTCAAATTATATGATTGGCTAATTCTTACCGTTTAGTCACAGAATATTCTATGAAATAATTAAATAATGTTTGCCTACAATTTTCTAAAAGTAAAAATAAAGACTATTGTTATTTCTCTTTTGGTTATTTAAAGAAAAATACATTAATTTGTTTGCAACTGTATTAGAGATAATTCAATAAAGTTATTGCTACTCTTCTCTTCTCTTGCGAGTCAATCGAAAGCTCTCCATGACTTTGAATGCTCTCTATTATATTGAAATAATTTGCCAGCACTTAATTTATTATTGTGCAATTGACTGGCGAGAGTGCTTAAGAAAGTGTCTCAACAATAATCTCTACAAAATTATAGATTATATTTTAGGCACTTTTCTACAAAGTTAGTAAAAATTTATTTCTTCACTTTCTTTTCAGTCCATTAGTTCAGTTCCATAGAATGACTGGAGTGTGAAAAAAGTTATTAGAGGTCATAAATGAATAAATGTGTTGTCATAATTGAGTTATAGATCTATTTTCCACATTTTCATTTTTAACTTTAAAGAAACAAAACTCTTTGAATATTTTATTCAATGAAATTTGAATAATTTTTCATTGAGTTCTTTACAAAACTTTAAGTAGTATTAGGCTTGAAGTCACAAACATTTTAAGAACTACTTTTTCCACTAAATGGTTTGAGAGCTGTCACATTTCTCATCAAAATTTGGTGGTTTTCATCAATAGATGAGTAGATCAATAAACAAAATATTGAACTTCAAAGAATTTAATGAAAGTATAAATTTAGTGTTTGTAAATCACATTTGATCCTCAAGTGTAGAAAACAATTTTTCTCAATTTCTGACATTCTGACAACTTTAGCTTTAGATCAAAGTTAATATCAGTTCCATGTCTTACGAGTTTGTTTATTTTTAACGAACAAAAATAAAATACATGTTACGTTTAATTTTGTTTCATTTATAAATAGTTATACAGTGATTCACTCGTTAAACTGTCAGATGAATGTCCGAATGCAATCACACAAACATCATCCGTATCGAAAGTCGAAATATCGGTCATGTGGATCGCACCCGCACCGGGTTCGGGTTGTGTTGTTTTCAAGTAAACATTTATCTCTATTCTATTTTTTATTTTATTTTTCTTTTTCAATTTAAACTTTATATAAGTCTTGATTTTGGAGTCTTAACTAAATCTTGTTGTTGTTGTTTTGTTGAATATATCTTAAAAAACTCTTCTTTAAAAACTTTTACTCTAAAAGATAGAATAATAGAATAGAATTTTCAATAAGATCAAAATGTTTTCTCCTTAAATAGCAATAGTTTTTCAAAATTAATTAAAATCTATTTTTACAAATATTTTGTATGTTTTATTAGTTAACAGATGAAACATTTTCTGAACATGTTTAAGAATTTGAATTTTATAAATTCTTATCCCATTCTTAATATCAATAAAATTAGATCACTTTTACATCTGCACTTTTAATTGAAGCACTAGTTGAAAGAATGGTGCACTTCACTAATTGCTATTTGATTAGATGGTAACAAAAGTAACAAAACTCTTATGAAAAAGTGTTACACTTTTAGGAACTCTTTGATATCAATTCCCAAATTATTAAACAAACAATTTGGAATTCAATAACAAATTAGTTGATTCGATGATGTTTTTCAGGGCGACAGTAGTTGAGCGAAAAGATATGTGGTATATGGATGACGGAGGACTTACAAAAGTTTTATGCGAAGAAGAATCAGAGAGTCATGACGAACAGCCAGAAATCATAGAAGAATGCTGTGCTTGTGATGAAGCAAAATATGAAGTGACTTTCGAGGGTCTTTGGTCCAAATACACTCATCCTAAAGAGTTTCCTCAGAACGGATGGCTAACACACTTCTCTGATATAATAGGCGCCAGTCATTCGGCTGACTTTCGTATGTGGGAATATGGTGGATATGCTTCGGAAGGTGTTCGACAAGTCGCTGAATTAGGGGTCACCAAAAAATTGGAGTCAGAATTAAAAGCTGAATCAAATAAAATCAGGTTTTATTTTTTTATCAATTTTTAAAAATCTTTTTAATATTTATTACATTGATTTTCATCAAAAAATTTTGAAAAATGTTGAATATTACTAATGAAGAGCATTAATTTTGAAAATAATTGTAAATTAATTCTCCAACAAAGAGGTGGACTCGTAAGGAATATATTTTTATTGCATTCTTTATTAAATAGTTAGAGCTGAAAAACTTGTGGGAAATCTGTTTCAAAAGAAAATGTTACACTCAATTTGAACTGAATGACCACATATTCTCAGATTATAATTTTTGTGATCAAAAGCAGAGCACATACTCTGCACTCTATTTTTACATGACTGAGCCGTCAAATAAGGTCGATGTTATACAACTACACGATTATGATGATCGTGATGATGATTGAGCTGATGGCTAGACTTCTATTTGAACAAATGCTGCCAATATGATGATAGAAAAAAAAGAGATTAAATGTCCTAATGATCGAAAGAACAGCAGAAGTTCCGCATAAATAGTACTGCTTTTGATTTCTCATATTATTCAGTTATTATTAAACTCTAATAATGATTATTAGAATATACACTGAATGCTATGATTGGTTTTTTGTCATATATTAATTAAAGTGACTTCAAATTTAATTAGTCTTATACAAAAATTAAAATTAATTACCTCTCAATTCAACAATTATTTCCAATTTTATTGTTTTTAGCTATAAATCAATGCATTCTTAGTCGTGAGTGTAATACGACCTAAAAGGCTAATAATTTTAATGAATCTCATTGACTACCTGTAGTTGTTTAAATTAGGTATTCACTCATCTTCCAGAATATGGGAGGCACTAATTTATGCAAATCTTAAAAAGACTAAATTGATTGCCTTATTATTCTTTCATACGTATATATTGTGTTTGATTTTTTAAACCTAAAAGATGAAAGATTAAAATGAATAACAAGCGAAAAACTAAAAACTGATAAAGAGTAGCGTCATTTTCTCGATAGAATATTCAATTTAAAACTTTTGTCTATTTTTGTTTACCAAATTTGTTTTAATATATCATTAAATATGATAAAAACAAGCCTTGACAGCGCTTCCTGTTTAATTTAAGGGATAAAATCACATTCTCTTTGTGAAAATTTTCATTTGCATAATATAACTGTTCGTTAAACAAACATATTTTAATTATTGATCATTTCACCAATCGATAAAACCTCGAAATTTTGCATAGTTTATAAAAAACTACAATTTTCAAAGTTTTAAGACAATAAAATTCATTATGTGCTTTAAAGATTAAATCCATTCTATGCTATAAACAATATATAAGAATCAACCAATCAATAAAGAGAAACAAGCATTAGATGCTTTCTTTTTTCATAGCTTTCGATTCAAACTGAAAAAGCATTGTTAAAAAAAATTTTTTTTTCATACGTTTTGTTATTCTTTCAAAGTTTTGATGGATGTCTCAAAATTTCATGACAATTATTTATAAATGACACACATATAAAGCAAAATTTTTCCATTGATAAGTTAGGAGTTCTAACAATTTTAATGGTCATTTCGGATACTCAATCAACGCTCTGTCATAGAGTATGATAAACATATTCAATAGGAGAATAATAAATGTGAATAAAAATATTTATCATTAGAATATAAAAATCAAATTTTAAAGCTATCAGAATGAGTGCCTTCTCAATAAATCCAAAATTCATTTGTCTGAAAGTCTGAAAAACGTTTTATTTTTGAGAATCTTAGAGTAAATTATTTTTCATGATCAAAGTTTATGCAAATATTAATAGTAAGAATATTTAAATACAAATATAATACAAATATAAATATAATAAATTATTTTAAACCATTATAGAGATTAGATTTTAGTGAAATTTTTGTCTCAATCTTTTTCCTAAATCTGTTCCATTATTTTATTAAAAGTTTTTATTAAAGAAAAATATATATTCCGATAGAACTTTTCCACTTAAGTATTGCATATTTTTTGGTTACTTTTTAATACGATTAGCGAAATTGAATGTATAGTTTTGTCTTTTTCATGAAAGAATAAGTTTAAGTGCTCATTAGAAAACAATAAGAAAATAATAAATTGTGCTGTTATTGCATTCAATTCAAAGGATACTATTTATATTCTGAGCCCATTTTATTAAATGATATCTTCGAACACGAAGCCTGAATACGAAAATTTAAACACACACTTAAAATAACGTTAAAACACTTGCGTCAAGTAATCTTCTGGAGGTTTAGTTAATCAAATAAGTTAGCTATTTATGTAATTATATTAAAGTTCACATCAAGTCTTGACTGCTTTTATGTCATAAAATCCAAACTGTCGCTAAAATGAAGAAAAATTAATTTTGAGCATTTCATAATTTACTGGCTCTTTAATGAAAACTTTTTACTTAAAGTTAAATTTAAATAACTTGCATCAGCGAAAAGAAGGCGAAAGATTTACAATTCTAATTATTAATTAGCAATTAGTAATTAATGATAAACTTTTATCTTAATGATTCAACTCCAATAAATTAATGGTAAGAAACAATTGTTGACAAAATAAAGATTTATTACAATAAAAATAAATCTTAACAACGACTCAAATTAGTCAGAAGAGAATCGATCGTTAGATTAATGATTCAGGAAACAAGTTGTTGTTAATGTTTGCACAAGTTTTTGCTTTATTCAACCTATAAATAATGCATTACTTCTGCGATCTAAGAATATATAAAACTTTAATAACACTGCACCAAAATATAATTTGAGATTAAAATCACTAATCAATAGGTCTTACGGTATAAGTTATAATTACAATCATTCAAAGATTTGCAGAGTATAAGAAATTTATTAAAATTTTTCACTAATTTTTTAAACCTAATTGTTTGTATTTGACAGAACTATAATAAAAGCTCGGGGTTTATGGCATCCAAACTTGAATGGAAAGACATTCGCTGTTTTTCGCGTTGACAGTAAACATCATCTCATGTCACTTTTATCAATGTTAGGCCCGAGCCCTGACTGGATAGTAGGTGTTAGCGCATTAGAGCTATGTCTCAAAAACTGTTCGTGGATTACAGAAAAAGTGATGAACTTATATCTATGGGATGCTGGCACTGATGATGGCATCACGTATTTAGCTCCTAATCACCCGACTATTCCTCAAGAAAGGATTAAGAGAATCACATCAACTAATCCTAATCACGCGGAATCGCCATTCTATGATCAAACTGGAGCTCGAATGAAACCAATCGCTAAACTAACTGTTTCTCGTCAAAGGATTTATGAGAAAGCGTGTGGGGAAGACTCAGATGGAAATAAAATTCCGCCTATTATTGGAGATAACGATGAGGACGATATTAGGGGTAAGATTTATATATATTTTATATTATTATTTATATAGTTTACTGTCAAACTCACAAAAATGTCTTTATCTTATCCGACATTATATTTAAAGAATAATAATAATTAGTTTTTATTCTTTTAATTTTAACCTAAAATTTTCAAATTTATTCAAATTTGCATTTCCATCAATCAGGACCTATTTCTTCTGCAGGTATTAACTCTTTAGGTTCTTGATTAATATATCATAATTATGATGAATTGCTTTAATAAAATCAAAATTGATTTTAAGTATTTCTGAATAAATTAATTAATTTTGAGTAATTTTGATTGAAAAGTTGACTGTCATGTGACTGAATGGACTGATTACACGCCTTGCAGTGCGACGTGTGGTCACGGAATACGAATGAGAACTAGAAATTACATTCACGAGCAAAAAGCCAGACAAATGGGATGTTTGACAAAATTAATTGAAAAAGAGAGTTGTGAAGTCAAGTGCATTAATGATGTCAGTTGTGCCACTACTTCGTGGTCTGAATGGCAAGAGTGCAGCACTACTTGTGGCAAAGGATTTCGTACTCGCACTCGAAAATTCATGAATCGTATGGCGCGTAAAGTGTGTAATCAAGTGGAACTCGTTGAAAAAGAGATATGTATGGGTCATGTGCCTCAGTGTCAGGAAGTCGAAGAAATTGACCCTAAATGCAGTGTTACTCAATGGTCAGAGTGGACGCCCTGTACTGTCACTTGTGGCAAAGGAGTCAAAATTAGAACTCGTCTGTTTATGAGCCCTCGACAGTCTTCCAATATTTGTAGCATTGATTTGATCCAAAAGGCTCCCTGTGTTGCCGATAAAATTGATTGCAAAGTCGATATGAATGAAGCTAAAGGTATGTCATCCCTATATATTGTTACGCGACTCAAATTAGTCACAAGTATTTGGCATAACTTTTATAATTATTTGATTGAATCATTTGCTTAGAGACATGTATGCAGAACAAAGAAGTTGGTCCGTGCAGAGGATATTTTCCCCGTTATTATTACGATGTAACGAAAGGCATGTGCTATCAGTTCATTTACGGTGGCTGTAGAGGCAATAAAAATAACTTTGAGAGATATCAAGATTGCAAAAGAATGTGTGAAGACATGCTTAAGAGTGAGTCATTAGAATAATATCGTTTTGCTATTTATAAGATTTATGACTTCCATTTCAGTCGAATTGAACTATTTTTCTTAAAAACTTAAGTTATTAACAAAACTTTGTTTTTCTAATGTATTTATAAATGCTGCCAATGAAGACTTTGTTCAGGCGTCATTACCACCATCTACTATTGCATATGCCTATGCTATGAAAGATGCAACTGTTCATCTTGAAAAAGGCCTTGTTTGTGGTACTGTTCAATCAATTTTGAGAATTTTCTCAAAGTTAAATTTAACTTTTCAAAACAACACTGATTCCAATTAAATTAATAGAAGGATTTTTAAATTCCCAATAATGCTATTTTTGGTTCTCAATATTATTTTCGACTTTATTTATACAATTCTTTAGTTGATTTATTTACAAAGAATGGGAAATCTATTTTGATTTTTAAATTCTTATCTATTTCTAAATTCTTATATATTTTATACATTATTTAATTTAGTTATTGAGTTACTTAAATATAATTTTAAAGAACATTTATTAGAAATGAATTGAAAGATCCTGAGGTTGAATTTTTTTGCACTTATATTTGGGGTTTTTTAACTGATTTGAAGCAGAGCTTAAACTTACATAATTAGTAGAAGTAATTGTAAGAAAAAATTATAATTAATTAATGAATTTTTGAATGAATAATGAAATTTTCTAATCATAAATTATATATATATAGCTCCAATCGGTGCCTTGACTTCATTGACATCGGGTAACTCGAACATAGGCGTCGGCACTTCACCCCCTATTAACGATCAGGGACCTATCATTGACTGTGTGGTAAGATTTTAAAAATCAACAAATCCTTAAGAAATATACAAATTTAATCTACTTTTAAAGGTGACGCCTTGGTCTGAATGGACTCCTTGTTCAAGATCTTGTGGAAGCGCTCGTAAAGAGAGAAGACGAGAAATTAAACTAAATGCACAGAACGGCGGAAAACCCTGCCCTAAAAAACTGGTGCAAAGAAGAAAATGCAAAGAGAATCCTCAATGCGGTCAGCATTTGTCTCAAAATTCTAAATAAAAATATTGCTTTTATTAACAAATCCTAAAATGTATTAAATTTTTTCTCGAATGTATAGCGGATTATAACACTGGCATTTACACTACTAACAAATTATCCTCAAAGAGCACGAAAAAGCATAAACACCATCACCAGCACTATTAAAAATATTTGTTTATTTGTAAAATAATGTTTTCAGACTCGAGATCAGTCGATTGCAAAATGGGTCCTTGGGGTGAATGGTCTGCCTGTTCGAAAACCTGTGGCGGACAAGGTTTCAGACAAAGAGATTCTCTTTCAAAACTATTTGGTTTCAGATATCGTCAAAGAACTATTTTGATAAATGCCTCAAATTCTGGTATTCCTTGTGGTCCTCAATTTGATAGGCAATTATGCGAAACTTGGGAACATTGCAATTAAATGATCGAAAGAGCCATCATTCGAGAGCCTAAACTTGTTTATATCAAAATCAATTTATTAAATATTCTAAATGTCATATAAGTCTTCCTGCTTTTATTGTCGTAATCAATTTAAATACATTAAGCCTTAATTAATTTTGTCATTTAAAATGTAAATATGTTTAAAATCAATATTTATTTCAATTATTATCGGGTCGTATATATCTTTATGAATTTTATTTTCAAATCTCAAACCCTTGACCACTATTTATTTTTCTCCAAGAATTTTGTCAATTCAGAAACTAAATCAAACTTAATGTAAATTTATATAAAAGAATTAAAATAAGATTTAATATAAAAAACCAAAACAAGTTTCAATTTAATATTTATAATTATGTGGAAGACCTGATGAAAAAGTTTGACTCATCGATTCACATCAAATAAATACAGAGTAAGTTATATAATGTAACATTTATCACAAGCGAATCGAATATCAAATAAAGTATTATGACTTTCTTGATATTTTATTCAATTTTCAAATATTTTCTCTATTAAATACCGTTTTTTAGGGTTTGGATCGAAGAAACTGACTCAATGATCAGAATTTATTACTAATAAATAACAGAGTTTTTCTATCAAAATAAACTTTTTTTTTGATAACTTTTATGAAAGCAATGCTGTGAAATTTAATTTGAAATATTGCTGAACATTAAGAGTGTAGTTAAAAAGTTTACAATCACTTAATCATTACATCGGTATAAATTTGAAAAATTTCCAATTATTAAAAGATGTTGTTCTGAAGTTTGAAGTAGTTGCGGACAAAACTTTGCTATAGAGTGTAGAATAAGTTGAACTTTGTTATTAATGAACTATAACTCTATCTTATTATTAATTTACTCAATGAAAACATTTTAATTCAAATTTGAAATTATTGAATCAAATTTTGGATGAAAGATAACAACTCAATAAATATGATTTTCAAATGAAATATTTACAAAAATTGAATCTTTTTCTCATAGAAGCGTTTTAATAAACTCTTCGTAATTAATTTTTCCATCTTTATCGATATCAGTGGCTTTCAGTAATAGGTCTAAATCACTGTCTGTGAGAGTTTCTCCGATTATCTGCATCGCAGATTTGAGTTCATCTCTGGTAATAAAACCATTTTTGTCGCGATCAAACACTAAAAACGCTGCTCTAAAATCTTGCTCCATATCATCTTCTGTTGGAGTCTTTATTTTTGACAACCAGTTGAGAAATTCTTGTTCACTAACCAGCCCATCACCTAATGTCAAATTTAAATATTTATTGTTTTAAATGACGAATATTTATTATTTGTTTAGATAAATTGCTAAAAAATGCCTGTGTTATAATTAATTTGTCCATTTTTCATAAGTATATATTTTTATTGGTAACTAATATTTATAAATGTGAAACATTTCACCTAAATATAGGTGAATGACTCACATTATTATTTATATATCAATAAGAGATGTTATTATTTGGCACCTTTTAAACATTTTTAAAATTTAGTAAATATTTAGCCGAATTCGCAAAATTAATGGCACTTTATTTGACAATATACTTGAATAAAACTTATTTATGTTGAGTCGATCTCAAAAAAGCTCGAGTCTTAATCAAAATTCCTCAGAGCGAGTCTTAAATTTTAAGGTTTAAAGAATTCAATTGAATTTTTTTAAAGAGTGTCTTTCATTTGATTGTTTTTTTTATAGAATATTAAAATTTTGAATATTTTTTAAGCAAAAAAGGGCAGTTTCCTTGAAGATTGACGTGCACTATATATAAAACATCTATGTTTTTGCAAAAATGTTTGATAGCCTTCAATTACATTAAATTATAAAATTCATAATAAATCAATATTCAATATAAAATTTATAAAAGAGTTGGATTCAATATTAGGCGACGCTTAAGTTTTTTTATCTACAAAATAAACTTTTAAATTGAAGATATTATTTATTAAGGTAAACATGTTTTAGGCTTAAACTTAAGTAAAAATTCAATAAATCTGAAGCGGATTAGGTTTTGGTTTTGATTGAAATATATTTTATTTTATTTTTTTATCGTAAGTTATTTTATAAAATTATTGTCAGAATATCTTTAAAATAAAATTTATTTGAGGAAATGGATCAACATTTTTGGATTCGATTTGATTCTAACCTTTACTTTTAATCTTTTATCAATTTATAAATTATTTCCAAACAAAAGATAGCAAATTCTAATATCTATTGCAAAACTTCACATAATTTATTCCATTCAATATATATTCGATCAAAGTATCGAAATGTCTTAAAAATCTCAATCAAACCAGTTTCAAGTTCATAGAAAGTTACAAAACATTCTGTTCCACAATTGATAACAAATGATGAATTATGAAATGATAAGTTTGGACTTTCTTTTAAACAAATAATGCGCTTATGTTAGTATCGTTAGAGGTTTTTTAAAATATATTTTTTGCCAGCCATCTGAGAATAAACATTTTTTAAAAGTCTTGATTGACTTAATGATAAAGTTAGAAGTTTTACAAGAAATGAATTATTGAAATAGTCAAGAAAAATAGCATAAAAACTCTCTGAAGTTGAATATTTAAAAATTTTAATCGTAAATAAAAAAAATCTCACAAGTTTAGAATTAATATATTAATAATTCAGAGATTTATTATTATAAATCATAATCTTATGCATGCAATATATTTTACATTTAATCATAAACTTAAACTTTAAGCGATAAATTCATTTAAAGGATTTAGTGCTATGGAAAGTGATTGAAAATTTCAGAATATATTCTATTTAAGAGAGAAAACTATGAACATTACATCAATAAAACAAATCAAAACTTAGAAAGTTTTAAGCATTAATGAAATACGCGCTAAAATTTGCTTTATTTAACCAAAATCTCAAATAATTTGAGAAAATTTGTTAATTTTGATTAAAAATTTGAATTATTAAAAAATGTTTAACAAATTTGATTTGAAATTCGAAATGAAATGGTTATTATCATATGAAATAAAAATCATACCATTTTTGGAGGCATAACTTATTAGTTGATCAACTGTTTGATCGCAAACAGTAATACCAATTTTTTGGAGCATAGATTTCATTTCATCCGCATTCACTTTTCCGTCATGATTGATGTCAAGCATCGCAAATGCACAGCGAAGTTGTGATTCATCAATAGGTTTCGTTTTGGCTGATTTGGTAGATTTAGTGCCTTTAGAGCCCTGAGGCTTAGAGGTCTAATGAGCGATAAAAATTAAATATTAACAAAATAAGTAAATCAATTCAATTTTTAATTCTTTTCTCTAACCGTTGCTTTTTTGCTCATTTTTTCAAACTTTATGAATAAATAATTAGTACACAAGTTATTGATATTTTTGAACTGTTTTGAGTTTCAAATCGAATCCAAATCACATAACATCATATCAAAAGATCATATAATCGCAAGTCTTGTTTCAATAGCTGTAAGTTTTCCGATGAAGATCTAGACATCATTTGATAATAAAAATTTTGAAGAGATGACAAAATAAAACTATTATGAGTTTCTGAAAACTAAGCACATCAACTAATTTATTGCGAAGTTTATAACACAAAAGGAACACTAATTTTAAAAGAAAAATAATGAATAACTGGAATGCAGTTTACAGTTTAAAAATAGAATAAGAGTTAAGACCAGCGCAGATTTGAAGTCACAGTATCGCCACTCTTGTTGCGAATAAGTTTGATGTAAGTGTAATGTGTTCTGCAGCTCAGCTTTATTCTGCAGCTCAACTTTATGTGCATCTTTTCAAACATTTTTCGCATTATTCCTATAAGAATCGGATCTTTCGTACATTCGGTATTGTTAGAAAATTATTACAAAATTTGGCAGATGTTCTCTAAAAATTGAGCCAAATTTTTCGCAAAAATTATGCTAACGTTCGACATGAAAAATATAACATTTTTCTAAAAAGGCTTTTATAAGTTTTCGTGAAAAAGAGTACTTTTTATCTAAACAAAAGCAAATAGAGTAGGTGTGAGCTATATTGGGTATGAGATCTTAAGACTTCTTTCTCAAGATGACAGAGATAACGATGAGTAGAAAAACGGCAAATATTTCTCTATGTGAATTCAATTTATTTATCAATTATCATTATTTCTGAAAAGATTAATAGATATATTATCTTTGCTCAACATTGATTTTTGCGATAAACACTAATAATGAAACATAGTTTACAAATGAAAACTTGTGATAAAACTGATTGAATTTTAAAAATTAAATAAATGAAAGAAATAGTTTTCTTTCATAAATTAAGAAAATACCGGAAAATCCTTTTCTTGATTATAATAATGTTAGAGACATTTACTTTTTATAAGTTTACAGATTGAGAGCAAGTCATATCTT
>JAQIWZ010001321.1:0-12376 GCA_034697245.1 Malaconothrus monodactylus
TATGTTATCTATTGTCATTAAACTCAACAATTATTAGTTGTGATACAGTTAATAAATTTAAGCTAATTTTCTTTTTTTACTAAATTGAGAGACAATTTAGTTCAGAGTCAAAATTCGCAATATTATCGAATTATAAATCAAATCGTTTTTCTAATTCAAACAATAAAACTTCATTTTTCTCAATTAAGTCGAGTCAAAAATTATTGTATTTGAATTGAAAATTTGATGCAAAACTCTAATCATTAAATCTGAAATGAGTGAATGCATATTTGCTCGACTGGCAGTTATGATTAAATCGATCCATGAATTAGAGCCCATTTGACAAATATGACATCTTAAAAGGGATTGATTTGATATATTATACCGTTTGTCACATTATTTGCACAAAGCTTCAGATCTAACTGTATTTAATTTTCATCACTACTTATATATTTTCGCGTATGAACTGTAGCGTAGAATTCAAATTCCTACTGATTCTTACGCTTAATTTATATTCATATATTAAGAATGAGTTTCATCTCCTTTTTTATATTCGAAAATAGTATTTATTGAGTAGTGATCAAAATTGTAATTTATGAGTTAAGCATTTGTGAATTGAAGAATGAGTGTTACCTAAAAGCATATTCTCTCTCTCTCTCTCACTTTCTCCTCTTCTCTCTTTCTTTCTTTCATTTCTATGGCAACGCATCAGTTTTTAGTATAAAAATTAAATATGAATAGTATTTGACCTAAAATTCGACATATCATCCGTTATCTAATGAATCAAGAAAATCTCTGATTCAAAATCAAATTTGAAATCCTATTACGAAATATGAATGCTTAGAAAGTTGAGCTCTAGTTAAACTATCCTCTAACTTGATCTGATATTTTGGAAAAATCAATAGCTGCAGAAACACTTATACTACTTGAGTAAAACTGTACTGAACTGGTGTTATCTTCATTTGGTCATTTAAGACAAACTTGAATTGAAAACACATTTTCTAAAATAAGAGAAAATCTTCATAATGTAATTGAGTAGCAGAAGGATATATAATACTTAAATCTTATTTATTCAATATTTCAATTTCTCAAGTTTTAGTCAATCAATAAAGATTAGGAATAAGTATAACTCAATTATGGATTTATAAAACAAGTCAAATATTTCACGAAAATTAGACAAATAGAATAATGTGTCGATAGTGTTCGATCTGTTTTTAATCATTGCTATTAATTTGGTTCTCATAAAGTCATATAAAATTAGGACAAGTAATAAGAACTATGTTAAGTATATTTCATTCATAAAATAAAAAAGAAGATAAAAAATAGTAAATTATCTCTGTTTTGAACTGTCGATGAAGTAGAAGATAGTGTGTAACAATAAATGCTTGGCTTGTTTTTGAGTACCTGATGTTTGTCCTCTTCCCTCATTATTCAATTTTTGTGTTATTGATCCAATAGATAAGACTGAGAACTACCATCAATTCTTATAATTCATGATTCGATTTACTACTTATCAAAATGAAGAATATTATTCACTTCAGAAACAGAAGGGAATCGTTCGGATGATTGAATTAAACTGTTATATAAAACAACATTCAAGTGATATCAATAAGAGTTTATTATCGACATAAGCAGGAATTGTGAGTTTTCGATAGATATAGAAGAGAAAAGAGTATTAAAAAAGAGAATTTTAAAGAGAATTTTAAAGGGAAGTGCAATGAGAGAGTATGTTCTGAAATGTTTAATCCTCTTTCCCAAACGAGCAAAAATGGTTGTCTGTAAGCGTCAGATATGTTGATTCTATGATGTGGACAATTGATTTATCGTATAAGGAAATGCCAAATCCTAATTGTTGTCATAATTAATAGTGAATTCATTCTTTATAAACAATATTTCATAAGTTTCTTGAATAAAGTGCGAGATATGCTTAACAATGATATTCATTTATAAAGAATGAATTTATTATTAATTACTATAAACAATTTGGATTTGCGTTCGCCCTTTTCTCCTACAACCAATCAATTGTACTCTATGTTTGACTCGCAATACAGTTAAACCCGTTTATAACGAACATGAAAACGTTTTCGTTATAACCGAGTTCGGTATAAACAGGTTTAACTGTATTTTAATAAAACTTTGTCAAACAGTTACACTCAACTTAAATTACGCATCAATTTATTCTTCAACTTATATTAAACACTCTGCTTTTAAGTTTTGAAATTCCGAGATTCTTGACAAAAAAGTTCTAATTTTTAAATATCGATTTTCGACATAATTAAATACTTGGATCTCAAAAAGCTTAGTCAATACTCAGTCGTAATATAGATCCTATAAGTGAGGCATTTCTCAAAGTGTGGACACATAAAATCAATAAAGCTTTATATTATCGGTAATTAATAAATATTATACTCAATAGTTATTAGTCTTTGTTTTCTTCAATTCAAGTTTTCAATAATGAAATCTTCAAATCAATGATGAAAAGCATTATTTTTGATGTCTAACTCAAGATTAGAATATATTGGAGAAATATTGCAAGAATTCCAATGCTTTTACACTCGATTTAATTTTTCAGATTTGATCCTACGATCGTGTGAAATCGCATTTCAATTTGAAGTTATATTCTTGAGATTTTATTAAACTTTTAAAATCTAATAAAATTCTAAAATTTTTTCTATCCATTAAGAGCTCACTTCTCAATATTGATGAAAATTGAATAAAACAGTTGTGAAATAGTGAATATTGAGGCAGAGAATTGAGGCACAGAATTGAGGTACAGAATGTTTTAAGAAAAGGTCAGTTGGCATAATAGAAGCCTTGAGCTATACGTTAGGTTAGGTTCAAATATTTTGATTTATTTCAAACAAATGCTTTCAAATATCAATGAAAATGTAGCAAATATTTATTGACTTTTCCATTTTGGTCTCCAGAAACTACATTCTCAAAAAAGTAAATTTTTATCTTTGAAACAAATTTTAAAAAACTCTTTTCGACTTGAATACAATGAAAAATAAAATTTAGTCTTTTTATGCGTTTTCCGATTTTACTTTATTTTTCAAACAAGAAAAATAATGCAACTCTGAAGATGTGATTCGTTACGGCATAATGGGTTACTTGTCATTATTCTTCTATTTTCTTATGCTTTTTTGGACTCATTTTTCTCTTCACTACTCAATGAAAAAATTATTCTCGAATCTTATCTCATAGTAACAAAAAGGAGATGAAAACCAAAACAATTTCAATGTACTTAATATTATGTTAAATCATTCAATTATCTAATAAAATAAAGCCTTCGTATAAAATCTAATTAAAACTTTATATCCATGTTATGAAATTACATAAATATATATTAATGCACTTAATTCTGAGTTTCAAATATTCATCTTATCGTGAGATACATTTGAATTTGTGATTATACCTCAAAACCAGGGAATCCCAAAGAAATAGTAAATAAATTATGAGTTAATAATAACTGTAATACATATTATGAAAAGAGAGTTTATCTCAAAATAATTGCCGGACTTTCACTGTTGTTATTTTTGAGCCTGACTGTACAATTTCCAAAAGACTAAACTTAAACTTAAACTTAATTTAATACAAGCGCTAAGTTTTGATAAGACAACGAATAGAATAAAAATGACTTTTCAAATAATAAGTAGCTATTTGTATAATAAAATAGATTACAACAACTTATTATTGCTGAATATAAGGATCATAAGAGGAGAAAATAATCATACTTTAAAAATTTATTTGTTTAGTACTGAATAATATTCAACGAAGGCTTAAACTAATGAACACTATAGTAAAAAATATATCTAAATGAGAGACATTTCAATCTATTAAAACTAATGATTTAGTCTTAAAAGTGGATAAAATTGTGATATTCTATGCATAAAACAGAATACTATTGTAAGTAATGATTAGTTTTGTTAATAAAATTGCAGAGACATGTTTATCATAATCTTCAGCACGCAAATTGTAAACATTTCAAATGGTTATGTCATAGAATTAATAGTGAGGAAGGATTGGAATCTCAGATCTCCTATTTATCTTTAATATTAACACTTTGTTCAATCGAAGGTAAACTTTTACCATAGTTTCTATGGTTACTAAATAAAAGTTTATTATAGAAAAATATCAAATAAACATAAAGAATAACACATTGAATCCTTGAATTCAACGATGGAATCATTGAATTCAACGATGGAATCCTTGAATTCAACGATAGAATCCTTGAATTGTGCCTTTTTGTGCACTTTCGACTGATTTTGACATAAGGCTAAGTATAAGTATTTTGGTTCACAACTTCTCATCACTCGACAATATTTTGGTTCTCATATTTTTCTATTACAGCGAGCTTTCATATCGAAATGACTTTTTCGTAAGAAATATACACTTATTTCATATTTTGTAATGTGGTAACAGCTGATCTGTTCCTGAAATTCTTCAATCCTCTGGCAATGATAAATTTTAGTGAGAATCAAGGAATGGACTGAAGGATAGCCTAACGGTCTATAGAGTTTAATGTCAGTACTCCTCTAACAAACAGCTATTTCTTTCCAAACACTAACAAAAATACGAATCATAACAATTGATTTTGTATTACAGGACAAAAATGGATCAAGTTTCTCTCATGAGTTATGCAATACTTATCATTTGAACGATTTAAGACTTTTTTGAAATAATGATATTTCATTTATAGCTAACAATCACAAAATGAATAAAATTCACGTTTCGATTCTGTTCAGAATTCATCAGAATAGTTATCAAAATAGATTCTCAGAAAACTTTACTCAAAATGTAGATGTTTTCAAGTAATAGAGACTGAAAAATAAGTATTTCTATAAAAATATAAATTATGCTTTAATATGAAACTTAAAAATTTTGTAAAACAATTCTCAATATTATTTTAATTCAAACTTATGATAAAATATGCATTTCTATAAAGAAAAAACTCAATGAAACCTAAACAACAATAAAAATTTTTTTCGTAATAACAAATTTGACTTCAATAATAAGATTAAATGACTATTTTTCATGTCTAGACTGTATTAAATGAATTAATAAAATGAATTATTTATATAAACAGAATAAAAATTTTTGGTTTTTGTTCAAATTAAAGTTAATGTTGAGATTCTATATAACAATTTAATCAAATTAAGAAATAACAAATATTATTTAAAATAATCGAAAATATATAGACTAAAACCTATAAGTCCTAATGTATGTCAAATTTGATCAATTTAACAAAGACGAATTAATTTTAATAATCAAAATATGTGAAAAATACTATTTTATACGTATGAAAAACAAGTCGAGATTAAGTTAATTATTATATTTAATTCTCTTTTCTTAATTTATTGTATCTTTCTTTATATTATCAATGGGTTTATCAGTAGTTTTATAACAAATGTTCACTTCTTATAAGCATAAAGCAAACCCTATGCCATAAAAATGATATCATAAATGAAACAGAATTTTATTACATATATTGAAACTAAATATAAAGAGAAGTTTCTATTAATCCAATGTTCAAATAGCGTAAAACAATAGCTGAAAATATTGCAAATATGCAAAAAAGTATGCATTAAAATGAGAAAAATATTCACAAAACTTGAATACTTTTCAATAAAATGTTTTATAAATCTATAGATCATTTTTATGTTCCACAAATTTTAATCTGATGTATATTTTGATGCATTATAGAGTAAGCCTTATAACAAATCTTAACTAAATTGAGCAGAATTTGAGCAGAATTTGAGCAGAATTTATGCAGAATTTGAGCAGAATTTATGCAGAATTTGAGCAGAATTTTTGCAGAATTTGAGCAGAATTTTTGGCTGACTATCGTTTTCGAATAAGAGATAAAAATATGCCTCCAGTTATGAACCTTATCTCTAATAAAGAGAAGCAGTGATTCTAAATAGAGCGAAATAATCTTTTGCATCCACTCCTTAGTATCCACTGAAAGATTTTGAATATTATGAAATATTATTTCTGTAGGCCATAAAATCTATTCAACCATAAAAAACTACTCAACATTTAGACACTGAATGATGTTTTTTAGTATTTTTCATAACTACATAAATCTCATTCAAGAGAAGACTCCATGCGATTCTGAAGAGTACAGAGGATTTAATCATTTAAATTTGAATTTAAATTAAAAGGAAAAAAAACTGTGAATTTTGATTAAAGAATTATTGATTCGTTAGAGTTTATTGCTTTGAAATAGTTTTGAACGTATATTTGAAATTAAAATCTAAAAATTATATCATTATTTTTATGAAATGATTAAATAATTTTCAATAAAAAGTTATTTCGAATTTTAGAGTAATATTTCCTAAATAGTGGATAAATCTTAAAATTGATAGCATAGTAAAAATTTCGAGTTGAAATTTCTGGCATCCATTGGATTACTTGACCTGAATTCCAGTTTGACATTCCACGAGTTAATAAAAACATTAAAATTTTATCGGTTTAAGAATTAGGGGGAGAGGGGATGAGCTATATTTTGTATTTAGAACATAATATAAAAGTTTATCTATGAGAAAATTGTAGAAAATTCTTCAAAATCAAGAAAACATTAACTAAGAGTAAGACTGAAAGTATAAATAATAATGAAAATGTGTATCAGTGAACAGAATTGTCTAAATCGATATAGAATTTGTCGAGAATTGCTCGACACAGACATAACATCAATTTTGACTTTCAAACAAAAGTAAAATCGAAATTTTTGATAGTTTAGTTGAAATGGTTTTTGCAACAAATCCTCTATAAGTGTTAGAAATCGTATGATTCCTGTCAGAAACACAAATTAACTTTAGGCCAGAAATAGTAGCGAAGAAATAGTTTTTAAAATTGTAGGTTTTGAAAAAACAAAATAAGAAAAATGATAAATGAAAAAGTTTCAATATTATAAGTTTTAACGATTAAAATACTGTAGAGTTGAATAAAATTTCATTTTAAAACAGTTATTAAGTTTAGAGGAATTTTTCAAGATTTGAATTATTCTCGCCTTGCAATTCATTCAATTTGTTTTAAAATATTGTCTACAATTAGTGTTTACTAATTGAGATAAATCTAACATTTGTTTCATTTAAGTATAAACTCATTTCAATCAAAAGCATAAAAGCCTTAAATAGATTGGAGTAAACCTGAACGTATAAATTGATTTTTGTGATAATTTTAGTACTTTTGTTTCTCTTTAAAGCTAAACATTAGCTGCTTGACTAGTTTAGAGACAAAGCTTTATATTTCAGTAATAATTGCAGTAAAATTGAAGTAAAATACTGTAGCTATGATGTTTTTTAATACATTTTCGACGTAATTGAATCATTGAGTCATTATTGCTGATTAAGCAAAAGGTTTTCTGTAAGGATGCACTCAAATATAGATAAAATAAGATGAAGATAAATATGAAGAAATAGATCTATAGGTTATCAAATACCATATTATTGAATAATCCCTATCTTTCAAATTATAGTAATTCAATTTTATAGCATAAATATATAATTTAAATACAGACAAATTCATATTGTCATCAAAATTGAAAAGTAGTGATAAATTATAGCTCGTCTATAATCGCAATGAGTTTTTTGAAAATTAATTTCAGTATAAGTCTTATACTGTAATTCGCGAGGAATAACAAACTCGTTAGTAGAGTAGTTTTAGAAAATGGTTCAAAACAATGTCATCAATCAATATTTGGTGTCTTAGAATATATGAACATTTTAGCAGTACTCCTATTTTCAATATCTTAAGATGATTTAAGAGTGAAGTAACTCATAGATCAATAAATAATAATGCATTACAATCACTATGAGCTCAGATAAGTTACTCTAATAACTGAAACCAACCAAAAAGTCAATCTTTCTTTAAAATACTGTATACTTTAAAATCGATAACACATTAATTTAAGCTACTATCAAACAAAGATTTGTTTAAAATGATTAAATGAATATTTAGATAATTTATTTTTGTCTTTTTGACAATTTTTAGAGTGAAATTTGGCAGTTGTGTAAACATTCAAATTAGAAATGAGATGAAATTGTTTGATAAAAGTTTGAACGAAAATAAAGTACCTCAAAGTGTTTGCATTATATAGTGAAATATTGGTGTCAAATTAGGACCAAATACTAATAGGATTGACGAAATTACACTAAAAGTAGTCAAGTTTACCAAATATGGAATAAGAAATAACTTAACTTACATTAAAACAAACTGTTGCATAAAAATATTAAATATTAATTTAAGTCAAATATTGAGATATTATTACGATCACAAACACGATAAGCAATATGAGAGTGAAACCCACGGCTACCACTAACAAAACCATTATTAAGCTATGAATATTTAAGATAATTCACAAGAAATAAAACAGTAATAGACTTCTAAAACTTAAGTGAAATGCGTGTTGTCTTAAACTCAGGACAAACACAAACGATATAATTAATTAATGATCTCTAAATAGATACAAGAAATAAATTCAGGTATTATGAGGAGCAACTAACTTAGAGAATACAATTTAAGTGACTCAACATCAATGAATGCTACCATTCCATCATTTCAGTGCATGAGCAAAAGAGAAGACAGAAAAAAGTTGGTAATAGTGAAAATAGTGAAATAACTAAAGACAGAATCACAGGAGGAAACCAGAAAATGCAGCGAACGATCGAAAATTTGAGCGCAAAAATATCTAAATGCATGTCCGCATCGCATACATTCCTCTACTCTATACTTTCGAAAGTGAATTCTATGTTTGCTGAACTGTCATTACGTTATACGAAATACTTCTTTAATACTTTTACGCATTCATTTTATATTCAACAATATCTCTATATTTTTATTTTTATTTTTCAGAGACTTCATATTCAACTCTGCATTTAATTTAATTCTCGATCTCTATTCAAAGAATATATTCTGAAATAATTAATTTAATTTCACATGAGCTATATTTCTAAACATTGAATAGTTTTCAAATATCTCAATATAATTGAATGGCTTTCAATATGAAAAGAAAACAATAACAAGTTTTATGAAAAATAGATGATATGATATGAGAAGAAGTTTATGATTTTGAGCTCAATTCAATTTAACAAAAAAAAATATAGCCGAATAAAAACCCTATAATTAGAGAGTTAAGAGAAAGGAGCGTTACTTTTAGTGATTTCAAATTCTTTTCTATATCCAGAGTTGAGAGTCTGTAGAAGAAGTATAACGTCAAGATTTGATTGCCCTCTTATCGATTTGGTATAAAAGAGAGCAAAGTTTGTACTGTATATGTATTGTACGGCTGTATTGTTAGAGTCAAGACTGAAGGAAAGACAATGCATATAAGTTAGTGAATAGTTGTCAGTATTGAACTCTTATAAGTTATAACAGAATCTCTTACAATAGAAGTTCAATTCAATAATAGGTTACCTTTGATAAAAAGGAGTCAATTTTGCTCTTATTTCACCATCTCTTGAATCAGTCGTGAATTACTTTATTTATTTCATGATAAAAAATATAAAATTTATTCTCAATTTCTCTCTAAACACATTTATAGCATTGAAAATATGTTGCATACGATTGTTTTGCTCCTCAAATGATACTTTAGTGCAATTAAAGGGCAACAGAATGTTTGTCATTGAATATATGGTATGTCAACACATTCTGATTGCATTCCTTTCATTTTGGTCACAGATTTGGTCTTAAGGAAAGCTATAGTAAATCCGCCCCAAACCCAATTTGTGAGAAGTAGTAGTGCTTGTATTCTTAATTTAACATTCATTTTGTCTCAGTTTCTCCCCCATTGATATAAATTTATTTCACTTACCGAATGCAGTTAAATGTTGAATGAGTGCAAGAAAACACATTCCAGTAATTATTATTTTTCTGTTTAATTGTATTATCGCTTTTTTAGTACAAATAATTTTTCCCATTCTTGAGCTGATCTTTTAAAGAAACCCTGTATTGAATGATAAAAGAAATGATAAAACTAAAGAATATGGTATGAGTTTTAGACGCTTTGATAATAAGTTAGAGAATTGTGTGGAATATATTAAATATATATAAACTTATTTTGCATTAATACTGAATTTTTCATGAAGCTCTTTGGCCACAATACCAACTTTCTCACTAAATAAGCGCTTTTATTTTTTTTTGTTTTTAATTCCATCTGCTGTTTGTTAAGAATCTTCGCAATTGAAATAGAAATGTTCGCTACGAAACAAAATTTTATATTCAAAAAAAAGGATAGGAAAGGATAAACACATGGAAAGTGTAGTAAAAATAAAATAAAATATAGAGACAAAGAAGAAGTTCATCGAATGTTTGTGCATCAAAGCGACAACATTTACACAGTAGAAAGAAGCCAATGTTTAAAAGAGAGGCAAAAGCTTATGACTAAAATAAAAGTAAATGCATTTATTTCGTTTTGCCATTTCATTGAACTGTTCAGTTGGCAATACTATCACATAAGAGTTTGATATTTCTCTTTTTTCTCAAGTGACAAAACAAAATCTTATGCATTAGAGCTCTATTGGATGCTTGCGTTTGTGTCTCTTCTGTTATTCTGTTATTCTGTTATTGACATTAAGCATATTTCAGTGTCTTTCAAAAGCAGATTCTTATTATTTTCTATTCTATGAAAATCATATCATAATCGGAACTAAACATAATTAAATATTATAAGTAGGAAAACGTCTACAATAATGGTATTGATATTGAGACTTACCATGTGTTGGATGTGATTTACTATTGCTATTCGACAATAATATCTGTAATGTAATAAACAAAACCAAATGCTTGCATTGAAACATTTCCATAGATTGAGTTGCAAATAACTACAAATGACTACAATCACTAATATAATAGTAAAGCTGAAGCATTCAAATAAAATCAATTGTGTAAAGTTGAAATTTGTTGAGCATTGAATCGTGTGAAGCACATAAAACTACTAGTTAGTTAAGATAACTAGGGTTGAAAACTAGGGTTGAAAGATGCGGCGGTGGCAGCATCGAGTCTATCTCAACTCTAGAAGCCATGACATGATCCAATGCAAACGATTCAATCTATAAAAAGAGAGAACACCTAAAGAGCATGCGAACTAAATTCTAGCACTTGGTTTTGCTCTCTATTACCATTTCTATTGCACTGCCCTTTATTTCGTATATTTTTCTTTTTGCAATTCTCTCTACAACTGAATGAATGCATCATTTTGTGTGCTCTATGTTATGAACTTTATTTTCAATACATATTAATAGCAATAGTTGAATCTATTTTATTTAATATCTAATTATTTTAAACATCAAATCAGAAAAGATTTTATTAATCACTATAACATTAAAATCATTTCTACTCAAGAAATTTCTTCCTTAAAAATTATTCTATCTGTAAATTTTTTGGTTAAAAAAAATAAATCAATTGAATAAATAAATAAAAAATTTGAATAAAATTTGTTTTCGCATATGATGTAATCAACTGAAAATTTGTTGAATCGGAAAAATAAAATTCATGAATATTTTTCATGCAAAGTATAAACATTTGTAAAATAAAGTATCTGTACATAAACAATATTTTTATTCAAATTTTTTTCCCACAAACTTAATTAAAATATTAAGCTAAATATATTGTAGAATTTGAAAAAGTTTCTCTTTTAAAGTTCGTTTTTGATTGTTTGAAAACTTATTTCCTTTATTTAGAAAAGATTTATTCTTTTTAGTAAAAAAAAATATACTTGAAATAAAATGAAAATCACATTCCATGAGATAGAAAGATAGTTAAGTTTTGAATATAATAAAAAAGTTTTGTTTTATCTCAATTCAATATTTTTCTGGTTCATAACAGAGATATTTTTTAGATTTTTGAGAATTTATTGTTTTATAAGTTCTAAACTACTGTAAAAGCTTATACTGTAATCCAATGAGTATAGAATTCAGATGATTTTATGTGACAAAAATTTCAAACAAATTAATTGCTTATTGGAAATTAAGATTTTTATAATTTTTGGTACAAAAATTTATCACAACAATAGACTAATACAATACAATTCGTGGCTTAAGCATCAATTCTTCTCTTATATATTGAAGTGATTAAACTTCACTAAATATAAGTCATCGATAACTTCGCCCAAATATATAGTTTGAAATATTTAAAGAGAAATTTATGCCAATTCAATATTTTCATTATTTGGATCTATTTATTCTTATTATTTTAATTCGATATATGCAATGAAAATGAATTTGAGATAGAGATTAAAAATCAAAAATAGATTATAATCCCGTCGAGCCTAAAAGAGAAGTGTCGGAATGCTATTTGTTTTTCATAGTCAGTAAGATTTAAGCATTAGATTTGATGATCTATTTTCTTATTTAAATTTATTATTTAGAGAGAGAGAGAGAGTCGACCAAAATTTCAT
>JAQIWZ010001322.1:0-12371 GCA_034697245.1 Malaconothrus monodactylus
ACTTTAGTTAGACTCAAAACACGTGTCGATTACTTATTGTTATTTAGATTAATTTAACATTTAATTAGAGACTAGTTATTAATTAATTAAAATTATGTCAAATAAAAAGAAAATAATAAAAACGAGTAAAAATAGAAAGAAGTCGTGGAGAAAAAACTGCGATATCAAAGAAGTGGAAGAATTTCTCGATAATAACAGATTTAATGAAAGAATTGGGTTTGTTTTCAACCATTTATTAATTATTTATTTAATTATTTGATTTGATTTTTAATTTTGATTTGATTTCTAATTATTTGATTCGATTTTCAATTATTTATTCAATTAATCAGTGGTTCGATTGGCGACAAATCAGACGAAAGTTTGTTTATTATTGAAAAGACTGGAAATAATGATATTTTAAATATAAAATCGAATGAATTTGACTCTAAAATAAAGACTAGAATTTCCAATAAATCAAAATTAAATGAAATTAAATCTAATTTAAAATATTTGAAATCACTTGAGTCTCAATCAAAAGTAGAGCCAATTATTGCCAGAACTGGTCCTAAAGATACGAAAAGAACTTTTTTGAATGACGACAAAAAGTTTTGGAAACATTGGCCGCAAAAAGAAAAACAATTCTTAAAAGCAAAACAAAATTTAATCGAAAAACAAGAGATTAAAAGCGATCCAAAACTAAGGTTTAAAGTATACGACATTTGGGATGAAAAAGAAGAAACTGATGGAAATGATGGAAACGATAGCGATTTGAAAGAATTGATTGACTATCAACTCATTTTGAAAGGGAGTAAACCTCCGAAAATACCGAAACATCGCTTTCAAAAGCCGTCTCTATTGCCGGCTATAGAAGTGCCACATTTGGGACAGTCTTATAACCCATCCTTTGAAGAACATCAAAATCTTCTCTCAAAGGCTCATAACATTGAAGTCGAAAAAATAAAGAAAGAAAACCGTTTGAAACGAATTGTTGAAAATAGTTATGTGACAAAAGCTGAGGCGCCTAACGATAGGACTTGGGTTCAAGAAATGTCTCATGGGTTAGGTCTGAGTGATGACGAAGAAGGGAATGATAAACAAGAAGAAGAAGATATCGATAATAGTGAAGGCCTTCAATTCACTAAAGATATAAGACGTGAAAAGAAGACGAAAGCAAAGCGTCGCAAAGAGTTATTAGAAAAACAGAAAATGAAAAATAAAAAATTGGAGAAAAATTTAAAATCTAAAGCAAATGAAATTTTTAAAATACGTAATATTAAGAAAGAAATCAAAAAGAAAGAGAAAGAATCGATTGAAAAACAGAAGAGAAGATCTCAGCGTATTATTGAGAAAATGTATAAACCAAACAAATTGAGTCAATATAGTTATGAAGCGCCTGATATTGAACTCAATTTAACCGAAGAATTGTCTGGTTCTTTGCGTACTATCAAAACAGATGGAAATTTACTCGAAGATCGATTTAAAAGTTTGCAGAGAAGAAATTTAATTGAGACCAGAACTAAACAATCGTTCAAAAGAAAATATAAACTCAAACAAATTCCTAAAAAATCGTGTAAACAAAGTCTATAAATTTTTATTTATAAAAAGTCTATTCAAAACTCGAAACTGAAAAACTATTTCTCACATTAAAACTAGTATTTCATAAAAAACAATGAAATTATTGATTGACATTAATTTGGTTTAAGTTTAATAATAAGTGTTCACTAATCAGGGAATTTCTTCAACACAAATAATTATTTTTATAGCAAAAGTGGAAATTATATCAGAACTGGAAAGCCTTGAATTTAATAAAGACTTATTAGAGGTAAAGCTTTGATTTAATACACTCTCGAAATAGTAAATTAGTTATGCGTTTACTATATTTGGAATTATAGAAAATAATTTATCATTTAATGCATAATTCATCCATTTATTTGCCTAACCATTAAATTAATTGGACTTTTTGAATAATGGATTGTTTTAACTAACATTCAAAATAAATAAAAGACAATTCATTTAATCTAAACTGTGTTAAAGTTTTAACAAATTTAATAACTAAAAGATGTCACAACTATTGCATCAGATATTATACAACTCTTATGTTTGGGTACTTTAAGTAAAAATAACGACTTATAAAAGCGAACAAATACTTATTTTTCATTAAGAAATTAAAGTTATTCTCACTTTCAATACAAGACATAATTTATGTCTAATAATCACGTGTCAAAACGAAATACAACACAAATGTCGATTGAATTCAATAATTGATAAAATAATTGATAGTTTTCTAAAACAAAACTATATTTTTCTTATATATCAAATCAGTTCAATATTCATATCAATATTTTTAATAATTTAAATGCAGTTAAAACAAATCAAATATTAAACAACTATTAATGTTATTGAATGTTATTTTAAGTATAAATGCCTTATATATGAAAGTGTTGTTTAATGACATTGATTAATAAATTATTAATAAATTATTATTAAATTTAATAAATATTCAAATCTATTTAAACGTAAGTTTTTTAATATTTTTTATTTTCAATCAATTATTGGTTTCGCTATTGTTTTGTTAATGAAATTATTATTATTTTTAAAATTAAATACTGAATGACATAAAGAGAAACAAATATTTAAATAATTTAAACAAACATTTGGCGTATAGTTTAGTGCCAATAATGTCATGGCTTTGGCATTCATTCATATTTTTAAATTTTTTTTCAAATATTTTTTAAGTCAAAGTTTAAATTTAGACTGTTTTTCATTAACAACACTATTATTAGTATTGATTTCAAACTATTATTTACATTAATTCAAATGAAATATAGATTTGAAATTTTTTTTCCCTCAATTATAATAATTTTAAAACTGATTTTTTTTAGTGTCTGTCGTATTATTTGAAATACTTTTATAAATTACTGTTGACTTTAAGGATAAGAATAAGGACTTTATATCAATAACTTTTTTTTCTCTCTCTCTCTCTCTTAAAAGCTTTTATCGTTTCAAAAGTTTGATTACTTTGAGTCCAATCTTTAACTCAAACTTTTGAGAAAATGAGTGCAACTATTGATTGAATGACACTTAATATAAGCATTTCTTTAACTTTTCTATAGATTATTATAAATAGTTATCGAATATTTCACTTTTTGACATATTTTTGAGACATAATTGACTGAATTTGAGTTTAGTATCACTTTTCATCGTTTATCACTAAAACTTTTTAACTTTACAAAAAATATATCATAACTTTTGAGTTCAGTTTCATATAAGAAATACATGTCATCAAAAAGTGATGAAATCCTATTCTCGACTCTTATCATAAGTGATGTTCAAAACGTCAAATACTATAGAAATATATAAAGTTTAATATTTATAATAATAGACATTAAAGTATGTGAAGTTATATAGCATTAGAAACTTCTATTAACTTTGTTTTGTTTTTTTTAAAGAGTGAGTTCTCTCACTATTTCTACTTAAAAAGTTATTTATGTAGAGATCACATGAAAACTATTTGCGGAGTGGGCTGTTTTCTGTTAGCATTTTTATTTTTAGTCTCACTCTTATAACTCTTATAATATATCATCATTTTTGCCAAAAATAATGGATGGATTGGTGCACACATTACGCCTCAATAGTAAAGAGAGAGAGAGAGAGAAAGAGAGAATAAGAGAGAGAGTGTGTGTGAGAGAGAGAGAGAATGACGAGAATGCGGTTCACGTTATATTATATAATATAAACCATAAAAATGTATATAAAGTATAGTAATATTAGAGCATATAATAGTTTACTATATATTATATAAAATATATGCCAAACATAATTTGCATTTTCCTATTGATGCATACATTATAGTAAATGAAAGATTATTTCTGAAGCTTTAGACAAATTAATTTAGTTTTTACTCCCAAAAAGTTAAATTAATTTGTCTAAAAAGTTAGCGATTTATCATTTTTAAGGCAAAATTGTTTTATTTTTATAATGGCTAACAATAATAAACTGAAAGTCTATAATATATTTTAGTTCATCGCTTGTATTGCGATTCAGTACACAATCCGAGTATAAAGCGATAAATTGTCTGATGAGGAAATGTATGGCACAAGACTGCAAACAAGCGATAATTTCTGCTCCACCGCATCACCAGATAATCAGCTTTATATTAGCGAAGGATTGTGTGATCACAACCCTCTTATATATAAAAACCTATTTCCACAAACTCTATATATAGGGATTGTATCCAATATGGGGTTTATTTGCTTTTGATGTTTAGAGACTCTTAAATGCAAAATAAAGTATTGACAATATTATGTCAGCAAAAGCAACAATTTATCCAATTTGGTAGAAATCATATGTTTATAATAGTTTACAAATCTAGTAAATCCTTGACCTGTATTAACACATTCGAGTCATACTCGACTCCCTCTTGTCATTCCTGTGACTGTTTGTCTGTTTAACTTTTAATTTATCTTTGACTATAACTCCTCTTATAAAGTACCACTACTTTAGTTCTCTTTATTTTTGTTCTTAAATAACTTTCTTTTATGCGTTTTAAATATTATTTTATCGTTTGTTTTTATAGTGTTAACTATTGCCAAATGATATTTAATCGTTATGTTGTTGAGCGACTAATTGGTTTATTAAAGATTTAAAAATCTGTTCAATGATGTAATTGATATTCAACAAATCTAAATAATGAGTTCTGTTTGGAAGCGATTACAGCGCGTTAATAAACGTGCGGCAAAGTTTCGTATAGTCACTGGTTTTCATGAACTAATGATCGAAGGAAGCAATAAATGGTATCACTTTTTTTAATCACTTCATTATTATTTTATCGTTTTCTTACATTTATAAACCTATAATGATTGGCATTAAAACTTCCAAAACTAATGTTAGGCTTTAATTTCACGCATCTTTTCAAATATAATTCTCAAAGGCTGTCACTGAATATTTAGCAACAAATTTATTAAAGATATTTGCATTTTGTGCACATCTTTCTATTTGATACCTTTTCTAAAGCATAGAGTAATGGGATTGAATAGTAGTCATTATTGATTATGATATGCTTCATATACTCGTAAATATCGAATTTTTATTTTGAATAGAGCTCTCTTTCGCACTAATACTTATTTGAGAGTTAAGAGAGTCTGTTATAAGAGTTGCAATTCTATTGATTCATTACATTGTAGGCAACCCAATAAATTATGTGTAGTATTGACTCGAAGAAATCGTCGCTATACTACACAACCCAAGACATGGGAACCAACTATTCGTAATCCTTATCGCGGTTTAGTTATTTGGTCAATACCTGAGTTATTAGAAATACAAGTCACCCTTTTTCGTGATCAAAGAAATGAAGAATATGAAGATAAGGACTGGACGCTTGCGATCGAAGATATGTCCAATAATGGACGTCGTCGTAGAGTCGCTTTCGCCAGTCTTAATATTAGTAAATATGCTGATGGAGGAAATACAATACCGATAGAACACGAAATTGTTAAACTACCACTACATCTAAGTTCAAAAAAGGTTACTGAGGCTCACATCACATTCACACTCACCGCTCAATTTCTCAAAGAAGGAAAAGCAACGTAAGACTAGCTCTTAAATTATAGTATTTCAATAGAAGCTTACGATATATATCGTATAAATTATATGTCATTCTATTCAGAGATGAAGACATGCAAAGTATAGCCAGTTTGATAAGTATGAAACCTCTCGAAGATATTGGAAATCTTGACGATTTTGAGGACACTATAGACGGTGCCGAGAGGTCTTCCGCTTCAGCTAAAATATCAGAGTTGGCCAATCAATTCGGTTTACTCGTAGAGTCAAATCAAGACGAGTGTCGAGAAAATTATATATCAGATAATAATATATCTCAACCCAACCGTCAAAATAGTGAGTTTCTATTACTTCTGTTTATTTATATAATACTTCTCTTGTTTGATAAATGTGTTGTCACTCGAAGTAACTCAAAAATAATGTAAAACTTGATATGAGATGATTATAAAAGTAAGAGCTTTATGCCATTTCTAACATTAGAGGCACTTTATTTCTTGCTTAATGAAAGATACTTTCCCTAAAATTTAAGTTTGTTCTCGTTTCAATATATAACGGCTTATAGGCTCTATTCATAAGCTCTACTAATGCTATCCTTATATTTCATGCATGATCATATTTGAATTATACCAATGCTTTTCTCATTTTACCGCTTCAACTACTTTAACACGGATTGAATCCATATTATGCGCTTTTACTATGTTTTCCTTCTATGTTGACTTTTTGATGTGTAACCTCTGTCCATACTCTTTATATGATAAATTATCACTAAAGGGGATACAAAAATATTTGCCATTTCTGTCATTCAAATGAAGATAGATTTTCTATTCGTAAAGCATTCACTATTTGTTATAACTGATAGAAAAAAGATGTTCGCATCTGTTTATAATTTGGAAAATGGACTAAAAAACCAAAACATGCGGCACAACAAAAGATTATTTTTTTTCACCGCCAGTTCTATCAACTTTAAAGAATTTCAAATAATACAAAAAACAGAATAATGCTTCATATGAGTATTTATTTATCTCCAAGTTTTGCTAAAAGTTGACTCTTTTTCCATTATTTCTTTCGTCTCCAGATATCATATCAATTATTTTGTAGAAATATTTATTGCATCTAAACTTTTCTAGGAATGAACATAACTGTAATTTTTATGTGAAAGATGTAGTAATTCTCAAGATTTATTAATGTATAACACATAGTGTTAGCGTTCGCTATACTCTATTGAGTTCTTTATTGATTTTTTTTCTTTCCTAATCCTTTCTTTGGTTACATTATATATGAAAGTTATTGTGAGACTTATAAAACTTATTCCCTTCAACTCAAAGTTTGTGCAATTTGAGTGTCTTTTTCATGTATTTTTTAGTGTCATATATGATTCAGAATGTAGTACATGTTTTATTTGTCGAAGCATTTACTTACGTGTGTTGTATTTCTCTTAAGGCCACCGCAATGACACCTTTGAGTCCATTGGGAGCCTCAAAGCAACGCCATTCCATTCCTCTAAATCTCCGTCGATGCGAAGTCCTCTCACTGATGCCTCGGCTGCTAACTATTCCCACGCCAACGATGTGGTGGATAGTGAGCATGAGTCAACTTGTTTAGACTCTTGTACCAAATCGCCTACTGTTGGAAAGTCGGGCTCTTTTGCCAATGATCTCGAGAGCAACATTTCATGTTCATCACTGAGTTGTAACACTACAACTGCTAATCAAAGTTTGATTGGGTGAGTACTGCTAACTAATTGATTTTGCTTTCATCTAATTCTATTTCTGAGTTCCTTTTAATTAGTTTTGTTGACTTGTGAGGGTTTGACAGTCTTTTTCAGAGAGTCAATTTTTAGCTCAATTGGTTTTATGCTAATTTTGAAATATTTGCATTTTTAGGTCTTAATTATCTCTGTTTTGTGTCACCTAAATATATATATATTTAAGTCTATTTTCTTTTTCAAAGGAAATTGTTTGTTATTCAAAGCAGAAGTTAAAACTTTTTTAAATCAATTCTCAATGCGTGTCAGTTAATAGAATTGAAAGCTTGCTTTGTTTGAATAATGCGCTAGTATTTCTAATAATCTAAAACTTTAGTAATATTCTATGCTCTATAAAATTCTTCAAAAGAATCGATCATTGATTAGATAGTGTGAAAGTATTTTCATGTCAGCAAAACATTTATTCTTTTATCTCTGCTGTTCAACTGTTGAAATGCAATTCAATTCAATGAACAACAATTCATGAATTATTAGAATAGTTTGATTCAAAACTATTTTCCTTTTATTGTATGAATTTTTAAACAAAAGCAAATCTAATTTTCAAATAGTTTCAAGTTTTATATCGCAGTGAAACAAAACCAATTTCATAGAAATAAATTTAATTATGTAGTCATTAAAGCTTTACCAAAACTTAATTATTGCTATTTCAAAACGTAAATCATCGATCCGTTCATTTATCTATTTTTTCACTTATTTTTTGTGAGTTATTTTTATATATCATTGTTTGAAGTTTCCGCTTATATTTTCTTGTTTTTTATTGAGTTTGAGAAAAGATATGATTGTTTTATTTTTAAGGAATCGACTACAAGAAAACTTTTTGTTAAAGTAAAATAATTGAATCTTAAATATTATTCCACATTCTATTAAAATCAGTTAATTTAATTAATTTCAAGTTATTGTTGTGGAAGAATTATTATATAAAGAATACGTGCAGCAAAACCAAAATTATTTAAACAATTAATGCACGCATTCATGTCATTAATCGATTTATATTATAGTATGACTTATCTCTAATTTATGATTTATGTTCATTGCTTTGCTAATTATTATCATCACTGATCAATTTGAATGTCCTTTTTGTCATTCTGTTTATTTGATAAATTTGCGAAACTATTCAATCAATGCATTATTTTTAATGCAATTCTTATTTTACCATTTAATTAAATTATTAATTATTTTCGCCTTTCATTCAGTATTAATGTTTGACAAACTTTTATAAACATAATAATTGTAATCAAAACTTGTATTTTAGTTGAGTTTAAATTAACAGATGCTGTGTTTTGATGACGAGAGTCTTCAGTTTCTAACCCTTATGTCGCATTCATTTGATAATTTATTTCTATTGATTTGAGCCCTTATTCTCGGTTGAAAGCATTCAACATCAATGAGGATAAAAAACATTATTAAATATTTTCGCAGCTTTTATTGCTATCGAATTTTTGACAAAATATTTTGATGTTTAACTTAATGATAGCCTTTCACATCTATATTGATTCGAGTTAAATGTGTTCGGATTATAAGTTTACTGTTTGATTGATTTTGATTTTGTCTCAATTTAGATCTTATTCGAGTTTTTTCCTTAATTTTTTTTTCTTTTTTGCTTCAATTACTCTAAAATTTTGTACACAAAATAATGTGAACTTAATTTCGAAATGCATCCAAATTAAAAAGATTTGGCTGATTAGCAAAGAAGAAATAAGTATTTAATTTAGATGAGATTGTTTTCTAGTATATTAGTTAAGGTTGTATTACCTGTTCATGAAGGCATCTAATATTAATAGGAAACACAGTCACTTGTATTGTAGATACTTTGAGTTCCTCATGCAATCAACTCCAGATTTTATTGCTAGAGTCCCTTTTTTTCTAAATAATAACAAGGAATTGTTGGAATAGGAAGTGTTGTCTCTTTCAATGATTTTGGCTGGACTTACAAGTTAGGAGTTGGCATCTTATGTGTGCTTTGCAGTGAACTGACATTACAGGCCGAGACTTAAATAGCATATACTTTTGAGTAGACACTAAGCAATCAATCACTGCTCTTGGATTTCGTGCACGTTTTACGGCCGATAGAAATCGCTTAAAGAGTTGGAATGAGAAAAATTGTATAAAATAGGAAAAGAACAGTTTTAAGTTATGTGCTCTGTATTTACAAAATAAAAAAGAAATAGAAAATATAGTTTTATTACTAAATACCAGGTTTTAAACTGCGCCATAATTTATTTGATTGCATGAATCGTATGTTGTTATAGTGAAGCACCACTTGACTCACTTAACACCTTAATATCTGCTAATTTTGTGTATCGATTCTCTTCCCTAATACACTGTTCAATGAAACTATTTTATAATATATGACTGTTATTTCTTCATTGGATATCACGCCATACTTTCATTTAGAGCGAGAAGTTTATTAGCACAAAAGGTAATATTTGTCCTCAACTTAATGGTTATGCTCTGCAGAACAATTGTTCGCTCACTCATTATTGTAGATAACCGTCAAATACATACATCTTCATTATTACATATCCATACTCTTCATTTGTTAATTTAATGTTTTTCTATTAAATCTAACGATTCTAACATATGCTTTCATCACAAGATCTATTTCTCTCTTGAAATGCAAATCAAACCAAAGTATTTGTTATTTTTATCAATAAGTCTATGAAAAAAACAAGTTTAGAGCCATTGTAATAAATTTAATCATTTACTCACAATTAACTTTACATGTGTTTCATTTCTTAATTTACAATTTGATTAGAAATTTCTTCAATATTTAATTTCCTCATTCTTTAATATTTCTTCAAACGAGTCAATAAGTCATTTAAGAACTGTTTGTCTCTTTTTTATTGTGGATTTATTGTTCGATACATTCATTTTATTGACTTTTGAGTTTAAATAAATTCTTTTCAGTATTTTTCGATTGCTTTTAAACCTATAAAATGAATTGAATAAGAATGAGAGTTCTTAAGTTGCCTTTTCATGAGAATTGAATTTTTTTTTCATTTGCTTTCTTCAGGTAGGTTTTGATTTATCTCAATATTTGAACTGAACTCTGTTTCAGGTCTTTTTCATTAATTCAAATGAAATATAGTGAGCGTTGAGGTTTATATTGTTTGCTTCTATTGATAGATAACAGAAAAACGAATTCATATGTATTATTAAAACTGTACTCTCATTTTGATAGTAAAAGTGATACATTTATTTACATTTAGTGTGTTTATAAAAAAACAGATTACTTTTTGATATTCAGTAATGGGAAAAAATTCTTCAAATTGCATATCAATAAACTTTCGAAATTCTATTAACTAGTCGTAAGTTTGATATATGGGTTATATATTGATGTGTTTATTGAACTCAAGATAAAGTTATATTTAGGCACAAACACTAATTGAATGCTTGAAGAGTAGACTTTAAAACTGATCCTTAATTACGAAATTGTTTGATTAATATGTTAAACGTGATCAATAATGAGAAAAATTCAGGAACACTACACAATATTTACACTGTTATAGCTTTTAGTCTTATCAAAATTAATGTTTCTGAACAGCATCACGAATGGTATTACTATTTTCTATATCTTAATCGTTTTGATATAAATCAGAAGTTGATTGAATTTTTTTAATATCGCTTCTATAATTGAGAACACAATTTATTAATATTCATATCTTCATAATCTTCATATTTAAAATACATTATCTTTATTTCGAATAAAATGCATTACTTTCTTAACCAGAAAATATTTTGACGAATTTATTGAGTTATACCAAACATTTTAATAAAAATTTTAATAATGTTTTAAATCCAAGCTTATGATAACTCTTATAATTTCCTTTCTGCAATGTCCAAAATGACAATAACAGCTCTAACTATAATACCAATGAGAATATATTGGGGTTTTAAGGATAATGTTTGTCAAAATATAATGTCTTTATTTATTTCAACAAAACCTAATCTTGTCATATAATAAAAAACTATTTAATCTAATGGGAAATATTGTCAATCGCGATGTCTTGTGATTAGTTTATTGGGTTAGTAAATGATAGCTAGGAGGGAAATGTGTGTGAGTTTGCAAACTTGCTGAAAGGCAAGTGATTTATTTACATGATTCTACCACCACTTTTGTGGGACCACTACCGGTAGATCTTTTTTCTTTAATGTACTTTAACTTTATGTGTGACTTGTGAACTAATAATGCAATTGACTTTCTCTCACACTCTTATCGCTATATATTTTCTGGATTTTGCTATCTTTTCAAATGAAGTCAATTCTTAGAATCAGCGCTTTCGAGAAAGCAGTCTTTTTCATGAAGAGCTTCTTTAATGGAGTGTTTCGAGTTTGAAGCTATCCATTCAATTACTCCATTTTTATCTTTTTTTACGATTGTCTAATTAGTTTTGTTCTCATGAATACTGCTTTACAGATAAATTACAACTTCCTCTAACCTTATCAAAAATACACAATTGTTCTTTGCTTGAATTAATTTTTAAAATATTTTTTGCTTCATTTAAATAAGTTATTATGTAATTTTGTTATAGGGCTTCAATTTCTAAATTTAATTAAATTTTCCTATTTTTTTTCTTTTAAAAAGTCTTGTTTGAAACTCTTTAAAATATACAGACTTTGAAAATACACTATTTTTTCATTGAGAAATTCTGTGAATTAATAATTCATAAAATGTAATTTAATTTTAAAATTCACTTCAAGATTATATATTTTTTGTGCTTATTTTTGCTATATATTGGTTTGAATATCATTGAATCAACTGATTAAAAGCTAGTATAACGAACGAAAGCTCTTTAATAGTACGCGAATTCATTAAAATAAGCCTTAATTTAGAATTCAGTTCATTGTATTGCAAACTATTCATTGCTATTCAAATTAATTTAAGCACTTTCTCTTCATTACACGAATAATGTTTACTCTGTATAGAAAAGTAATCAACTCTTGAATCCTGATATCAAAACATTTCAAATTATTTTGTTTCCATTGAACACATTCGACTATAGTTTTGGAATATTGTCGGCTTTTTATGATTTTTTAGCTCAACTCCTTTTTGAGTTATTGGATTGGC
>JAQIWZ010001323.1:0-12366 GCA_034697245.1 Malaconothrus monodactylus
CTCTCTCTCCCTCTCTCTCTTTCTTTCTTTCTCTCTTTCTATCTGTTTCTCTTGACGCACACTTCCGTTCATTTCTGCTAATAAAAGCTTTTCCTATAAACAGAAGTGAGTTTCTATCGATCTAAACCTTTATATATAAGTTCAGTGTTTATATACTTTAACCCTTTCTGATGGCAGACTGTGTGCGTGAACTTGTTATGCAAAAATACTCTATCGATTTGAGCCTGAAATTCGGTTTATTTGCTCTCAACCATATTTCACATATGTATGCACTCAAACCTCGTTACAAAATTCTCATTTTAATTTAGTGCTAATTCAGAATAATTTCTTTAATCAATAATTATTTGAATTTGAATTGATTATTAAGTCTTGATTAAAGGAGAAATACTCATTCCATTTTGAAAACAAAATTGTGAATAATTATTTGAAGTATTAATATTATCATTTACTAAAATAATTTTGAACTAGAAATTAGTTTCGTCGTTTCTGTCTGTCCTTTCATACGTCAGTATTAATGAATTTTCGGGTAGAGTGTGTTAAAGGGACCGAAATTTACTAAGAAATTATGCGTAATATTTAGGGTAAGTTTGGGCGAATACTATACCTTCACTATACCTATATTTTCATTATTTGCTACATTTACTTATTATTGAATCGAAAGTTTAATATTAGAATATGATTTGAAGAAGTTTTGCAAATATTTTTGAATTGTTTGAACTTAAATATCACTTTATTGAATTAATTGTTTGATTAAATTTTATGAATTTGATAACAGGTTTTTCATTGCTTTAAAGATTGAAAATTACTTCAAAAATTTCCATTTTGGTGGAAAACCTTTTTTCAATGTTAAGAAATGGCTCAATATGAATATTCTGTAGGCAAAAATTGATAAGCATTTCGAATAAGTATTGATTGTAATCATTGAGTATGTGGTTTAAAAATCATATATATATATAACAAATGAAATCATTGATAGGTCCGAATCTTTATACATTTAAAAAAATGACTCCGACTTTTTATTTGATTATCTCAAAGAAAACAACAAATGTGTTTAACTGTACATTAAAATTATAATTTTGAGCGCTTTAATACACTGGTGGGTACCGGACTTTGGCTACGAGTATTGGCTCATATCTAAATCTGCAATCGATCCATTTATTAATATTTGCCTCCAAATGATTGATTGCTATTAATCATTGTATTATTTTTCTATTCTGTTTCTTTCATTTTTATTTTTAGTCTTATTTTCTCAGCTGTTTATTTTTCTTTTCTCTTTCTATTGAATTTGTTGAATCTCTAGATATCTCACTTGATTCCAAACTGATCCCATTCAGGATCAAAATAGATTTCTTTCTTTTTGGATATCACTTTAACCCTTCAAAAATAGTTAGTTATCAGTCTTGGACAGAATTGCACTTTTTGATGGAATGTTGTCCATTGACTATAACAAAAGTTTCCTCAAATCATTTTTCTAATAAAGTGCATTAAATTCTGAATTCATGTGAACTTTATAAATACTAATATACACTGATATATATATATCTGTCTCAAAGCATCCTTTTTAAATCTATCGGGAGCTTTAATCCGCGTTACGAATTTGGTTTCCATGACAACGAGGTGTGGATTCCCCTTCCCATTAAATGTGTAGATTTTCCTCCCCTTATGGACCTCATCGGCTTTTGGTCGATTATATGGCACACACAAGAAGTGAAGAGAGAGCTCAACCGTAGCCGAGATATGATTCCTCTCTCTCTCTCTCTCTCTCTTACTTTTTTTTCTTTCTTCTCATCATTTCTCGTAACCATTCCTTTCGAAATCTTGTATTCCCTTTGCATTCCTTTTATGAGTTTGCTTTAGATAGTATTCGCTTTAGGCGTACCAAAAGGGATCTGAGTTGTAGTTTTTCTGATGCGACGTCGCATTAATATCTGTCTCTCGATTGCACTTTTCGATTGGCATTATTCTTACATATATTACATCCCTTTTTATATTATCACCTCTGAATGTGGTGCCTCATTAACCACATGCCTCCCTTTTTATGACACGCTAAAGCACTTCACTCTAGGAAACTATGGTTCGCATCGTTGTTGGCTTTTTATAAAAGTCACATTTCATAGTAATGAAAATTAACTTAAACAACACTTAGAAATACATTAAAATTGCATCAAATCAATAACGAAAAATACTATTTAAAAATTGAATCGATCTTAAGTTCAACGAATCATAATTCGAGATTTCAAAAATTTATTCATTTGATTCAATTGTTTGATAAGAGCCAAAAGTGAACACATTATTATGACGGCAATCCGTCGATTCTTCGATCAAATTTCAGTATTAATTGCACTAAAGATTATTTTATTTTCATTCCAATCTTTTCTATTTATATCAAAATTTTTTGTCCTAATTGAGGGTTGAGTCAAATTTCTCAAAAATTGTGAAGACATTAGCGAATGCACGCAATCTAAGTCTTATTTGTTCTCAATTCTTAGATTATTACATCAATGCATACAATCATTGTTTGTGCCCGTTTTCAACATTTAATAATTTTATCAAATTTTTTAAAAGTCAATTTTTGACTGTTTTTAAAATATTTATTTCCTAAAATAACTTTTGGAAAATGTTTTGTGTTCTCAGAGATTTGAACCTAAAACCCTTAACTTTCGTTAGTTAACCACTTTGACCATTAGACCAAAAAGTTTGAGATCAAATAATGATTTTGGTGATAATGATTTGACTGCCAATCAAACATATTATCGAAGAAGGCCAACAGCTAATTGAAAATTCATTAGTCATCAATATATTGAAATATTGAAATTGATAACAAATATTTTAGAAAGATATCAAAATGATTGCGAGTATAACACACATTATGACTTGTGATCATCTCATTTACTAAGAGATCAAATGGAATACAATTTTGACAATGATTGCACTCACTCTTCTCAGATATGTAGTCCGTCTAATGAGAAACCATTTTCCGAATACAAAAAGTTTAAATAAAAGCACAAATTTGCTTCTATTTATTCAATTTTTATTCCAACTTTTTTGTATTCAGCAAATGGTTTTTCATCAGACGGACTACATATCTGAGAACACACTGATTATACCGTACAGTACTGTATATTATTATTGCGAACCATTCGTTGATAAACAAAATAACTTTCATCTAAAATTTCAACGAATTATAATTTATGACATAAATCGATATTCAAGTAAAAAAATTGTATTTCAAATAAATAGTTTGTGAAATTTAACTTTCTAAATGTAAATCATTAATAAATGACAATATTTTAATATTTTGCTAAATTTCCGTTTCTATCGCTGCCTATAACTCATGCAAAGGTTTCCACTAAGAAACTCAAAATCGAACAATTTTTTTCTCAAACAATTATTTGATGACAAAACATGTTTTATGTAAATATTTTCTGATAATGAGTTAAAAATTAAAAAAACAAAGTTTTAAAAATCTTTAAAAAAAATTAGAAATTAAAAAAGGTTCAAAATTGTTTTGTTTGATTTAAAGCTTCATAAATTAGAGAAAAATGGTTCGGTCAATCCAGGACTAGAACCCAAAACCTGTTAGGACCAGAGACCAAAACCAAAATCTTGACAAGAGAACCTGTTAGGACTAGGGCTACAAATTTGAAACACAATAAAACAATCAAAAATTTAAAGGCCCAATACTTTAAGTACTTTAATTAACACATTAGCAGAAAATTTTTACGTAAAACATGTTTTTGTCATCAATTTGTTCGATTCTTATATGAAATGGAATTTAGTTTAAAATAGCTCAAAATCGCAATTTGCTTTGGAAGTTGGAGCTAATGTGTCACTAATTTAGTGTTAAAAATTTAGGTTCTTGTGCTCATTTCTTTTGCTATTTATTATTAGTGATGTATAGCTTATAGATTTTTCATTTGTGTTTGTCTTATTGTCAAACTTTTCATTTGTGTGACTTATTCTTAGTCTTAAGAAAAATGATTTTCATTTTGCTTTGTCTCAGTGTTACTCTTATTGCTAGTGAAATAATTTCGCTCAATAATGAACGCAATGTTATTCACAATAAGAATTGTTGCAATAAGATTGCAATCACTTTTTAATGCTTTAAAATGTTTATATCATTTAAAATTAATATTTTCTCGTGTAATATAATTACAAATTTTGTATCAAAATTTTGATCTTAATCCTGGTGTTACTCATTCTCTTATAGTTTGATTTTTAAGATATTTTAAAATTGCGCACTTCACGTTCTTACATTAATGCTCAGGTTATAGTTGACCTAATCTTTAGTCCATTGGACTTAAAGTTCATTCTCGAAGTATTGAGATTTTTCTTATCATTATTTTGTATTCTTTTTTTTAAGCAATCTTTCTTTTCTTGTTTGGCCATATAGTATAGTATAGTATAGTATAGTATTGTATTGTTTATTATAGTGATACTAAAGCATTTAGCCTTCAATGGTCTACTTCTTCGATTCATGTGTGCTGTATATTACAAGTCCCTCAGACCGTTGAATCCAGTGTTGAAGATAATCAGTCACTGTCAGTTGAGGTGCCTTTAGACCCAACCTCTCGCTTATCATCCGCTCTATCTTTTTTACCAAACACTTCACATATACTGTGATTCACTCTTTTCTCTATTTCCCTAAATATCGCTATACTTTTCCATCGGATTCATAGTTGAATTTACTGATCAATTGTCAAATAATTCTTTATGTTTCTAAGGTTTTTATGCTCAAAGCTTACAATTCTATAGTTTTTAATTGTCTCAAACCTTGTTATGAATTTAAACTTATCATAAAATTAATTTTTATTTAAAAAAAGACATAAATTTGATACAACTTCAAAATATCAATATTAAGAGAATATTTTTATTGTTTTATTTATTTTATATAGAAATCTGACATTTTTGTCGATTCGTAATCAAAATTCATTTCGAAAATTATTTATATTCTAATTATTTGATTTTGTTTTATTTGAATCTGATTTAAATCCATCTGAAATGAAACATTCATTCAATACTTATTTTGCAATTTTCTAAATGAAATTATATTCAAATGTCTATAAAACTTGTTTTTTGATACTTATTGATATTTATTCATTATTTATGCAGAAATGATCAAAATCGAAATGAGAGTTGAGTTTAAAAATGACCACTTCTTATAAAGAGAAAACCGAAACGTGAGTTAATATCAGTGATTGCCTATGAGCTCATAGAATCTATAGATATCTGTTATTTAAGTCCGTTTATGAATTATTTTTAGAGCTCTCAAATTATTTTGTGTTTTATAGGATTAGTTCATGAATCAAATGGCGAAAAGAAAACAAACAGATATTTCTTCACCAAATACTAGTCACAGTCCTTTGAGATCAAATTCGACAAAAAGAGGAAAAAATCCATCAGAACTGCTCACAGAAATCAGTGATATTAGAGTGAGATCAACAAGAGCTAAAAGTTCTTCTAAAGTGCAATCATCTTATGATTCAAACATCAATACTAATGATACAAAATCTAAATTAATTATTAATAAATCAAATAAAAAGTCAAACTTGAGTATCGCGGGTAATAATAATGACCAATCTTTGACTTGCAGTAAACAAAAGCGATCCTTTAAATGTAAAAATAACAAACAATTGTTGACTAAATCAAAAGATAAAAATAATACGAGTAGTAATAATTCAGTGAAAAATGTCCCCAAAATCAGTTCTGGCACTAAATGCAAGTCTAAATCAACAAATAGCGGTTCATCCAATCAATTGAATGATGAAAATTATTCTAATAGAAAAATTGATGGCAATACTGACTCTCAAGTCGATGATATAATTGGAATGAGTCAACAAATTGATACCATAGATGAAGACACTAAACGAATACAAGAAACAGAGGCAGCCCTAAGAAGTCTTACGGGAGATATTATTAATACAGAAACGGACACCGAAGACGTCGAAGAGACTGATAAACCGATGTTCGAAAATTTATTCGCCAAAAAAGATACAGAAATTCAACACAAAACCACAAGTGATTACGTGACCAATGCCTGGAAAGATGTGGTGACCCTCAGCGCATCGTCCAGTTCTTGTGGCAGTTTGTCTGATCCATCTCCACATCAGTCACCAGCAAATATACACTCATCACCAGAGACTCCTGATGGCAGTAGTCATGACGATAACATCAATTACAGTCCTGACAGCAGAACTTCAATTTCAACCATTAGCGAAAACAATGACCAAACTCTAAATGCTCTCGAAAGAGAAGACAATTTTTCAAATTTTGTTGAATCAAAAACGAACGAAAAATCAAGCGTTAGTGAAAATGTTGATTATCAACAAAAAACGATTCCAAACTCAGGCGCCAAATACGATGAAATGGAAAATTTGCTTAAAATTGAAGAGCAATGTGCTTTCATTCAGTCTAATAAGAATGAAAAGCATATCATTTCTTCATTCAATGAGAAAATTGACAGAAATGAGTGCAATGACGGCGAAGGTGTAAATAATGAAGAGGGCAATCAATGTGAGGCCGAAGATGAAGACGGAGATAATCGCTGTTGTGCTTCACAAAGATTTGACTCAACTTTAATGGTTCCTTTGGCAACACATTTATTGCAACCGCAAAAACCAGAATCTCATAATCAAAGGTCAACAATACAACAGTCATCCCATTGTTCATCAGATATTCTTTATATTAAAGAAGAAAACATTTTCACAAAAAATAGTTGTTGTTTACAAGAGTCACCACAGAATCAGTCCATTAAAGCGCAACACTATGATAGCAGTAATGGTCACACTTTCGCTGCTTTTAAGACCAAAGCGCCCGAAAGAAAGTATTTTGACTGTAAATATCAGAAATCTGTTGAAACGTCGTCTTCATGTCATTCGCCACCAAATTATATGTCTACCAAAGAATCATTGGATGTCACCACAAGTCATTGTCATCAGCCAAATGTGTTGTCTTCAACACCACTCACTAGTGGTATGTCCGCCACGAATGTGCAATATCTGGAAGAAGAAACGATGACAAGTACTTCTAATTTATCATTTCCAGGCAGTCCTCCAACGGGTAATTACTTTTTAGTTTATCAAATTTTTTTTTTATTAATCTTCAACTTTTTTTTAATATTTTTTGTACAAATTGAAAAATAGGTAACTCTTGTGGTCGACAATCGATGTCATCGCCATCTTGTGACAGAAGACCATTACATTCACCTGATCTCACAGGAAAAGGTAAAGATTATACAAATGTTAAGATAAAAATAACTTGCCGCTAAAATAGCATCACTATTATTAACAAATGTTATAAAAAAAAGAGCAATTTTTTCTAATTTGTTTGGTTTAAACTTTTGAATCCCTGCCAAAACCAAGATTTTAGATTTAGAAATTTTAGCGCTAAGAGTAATAAATTTAATATTAAACATATTTCAAAAGAAAATGTACAAAACTTGCTTTCAAATCAATATAATCCTCGATCAATGAAAGATAATTTTGAAAAGCGACAGTTCTAAACAAATTAGTCTTTATAATGATCTTATACTAGATTTAGAAGAGCCTAATCTTATGAGATGATTGTGAATTTTTAATTTTTCACCATTATATGGGTTATGGAAATTATTTTCAAAATTTATTATATTTAACATAAGACTTAAGTTTTGTTGAATATAAGCATATCTGCAACCTTTTAATCAATTTTGAAATAAGGTTTATTTACAGTTCTTTATTGAAACAAAATCTAATGAATTTTATACGCAAAATGAAAAGCCCAAAGAAGACTGCGCTTAAATTTTCTAAATTTTTTGGTGCACTATAGCCCTACCGCTGGCTACGATTGTTCTTTTAATCATCCAAATAAGATCCATAAAATTGAATTAAATCTTTTCAAACTGAACCCATACCTATGAAAATACTTTCACATTCATTCATTAATTCAAAAATCAATACTTCTTTTACAATCCAGTATATAAAAAGTGTAGATTTGCTTTTTTAAACTTTGACTTTGAAAAAATCTTTACAAGAGCCACATTTTCATTTTTTTCTCTCAGTCACAAATCACTCAATCTTATGACTTATAAGTTATGAGTTCATTTAAAATGAAAGCCACTTAATTGATTCAGTAATTGGACTTTGAAGCTTAAAATAGTATAAAAGCTAATACTTATACTTAGGTTGCTTTTACTCGCATAAGTTTATATTAGTTTATTGCAAATTCAAATTGGCACAATCTTTTTGAGTTTATTTTTATTTTGGTTAAAAATATTTTTACATTTTTTTTATAATTCCCTAAAACGATAAAATTTTTGATGCAATTACTTTTAAAATATTATTGAGAAGTTTTTTTGGTCATTTCTTGAATAGCATTTCTTCAATTATTATATCCATTGACTTTAAATATTTTGCTCGAATTGATTAATGGGATTGCGGTGTCTAACAGTTGTTTATAAGTATTTCACTCATCACTACTTTTTGATGATGAGCACCACTAACGCATTACTATTATTTGTTACGTGGAATTTTCAATGCTTTTGAAACACTTTAGAGAATGTTTGAAAAATAGTTTTCAATAATTCATTTCTAAAGCAAGTTATATGCAGTGCTTTCTGTCAGTATTGATACCACTGTAGAAATAGCTTTACAAAAGTTAACTTTAGCTCAAAACACATTTTTGTGGGAAAATTTTCTCTCGCGTAAAAATAAAATGTGTTTTGAATCCCATTTATGGTCAAATGGATGTGATTTTCAACTGCTTGTCATACAATTCATATAATAGCGATGGTTCAGAAACGATGTCTAAAGTATTCTTAACTATTAGTTTTATAAACTTCACACCATTACTAATCATTGATTTTGTAGAAGATTTTCAATCTAAAAATTTCTAAATAAATACAATCAAATGCTTTGATTTTGTGATTTATTTGAAAATATTTCTATATATTTCAAGTATTTGATCATTTGAAGCAAAATTGAGTTCTAAAAACAACATATTCTTCCGTCTGAGTCATAGAAATGCTTAGAAAATAGAATAAAAACAATTTATCAAAAAACAAAGCTTTGTTCAAACAATTGTTTTAATCAAAAACACGTTAAGAGCTTTTCATTTTTATGATTCATTTAGAATTGTTATTTTGAAAAACTAATCGATTGACTAAAACCAATTTGAATAACAATTTTGTGACATCCGGTGCGTCAATATAAAAATGCAAAACCATTAAAACAAATATCGAAAACATTAATGTTTTCTTTCTTTACTTGTATTCAATTTTGTGATTTGTTTGTAATTAAATTTAAAGAACTGTTTCATCATTTTATTATTGCTATTTTGATGATTTGATGATTTGCTCGCAAAGCAATTCAATATTCTCAGATCTTCAGTCAAACAATAGAGTGTAGACCACTCCCAAACTCAGTCCAAATATCAAATAAAATTTTTGAATATCACATTTTAAGCCATGATTTGTGCTCAAAGTTTTGTATAAATATATTTTCATGTTTATAAATTTAGGTTTAGCTAAATATATAAAAAGTTGGACTCAATAGAAATGAAATATTTTCGACTTTGTCTCATTTAAGTCTATATTGATTTAAATTTGACGCATTTGTCTTTAGCAATAGTTTGGTTTGACTGTGAATTTGTGATACGAATGATTAATACATTCAAATATAAAAGTTTTATTATTATTAGTAAAGTGTGGAAAACAAATCCCAAAACGAACTGTTAGGCCATAATAAATAATGGATTATTATTATTATTATCAAATTATATTATTATATAATGAATATTAGAAAAATATATATATTATGATATGATAGGGAAACCTATTGTTTTGTCAAATCTGTGCTCTCATTGGACGCTTTGTTGATGAACTTTCGCGGAGCCCTTTTGTAATCAAATGATGATAAACAATAGTCTAATAGAAGCTAAATATATGTGTGAATAGCATTAACTTTTAATGCTTTTTAAAATAAATTCAAAATTTCATTTTCCGATATTTCTAACTCTTTAACATTGAGTCAAATTTATGAATCACTTTCTTGAGTGCTTTCATTTACTTCAATACAATATTCAATCTTTTATGTGCCAAAAATATTAGTCTTTCTAATAGTAGTCATCTTTATATCATTTAATAAGTTAAGTGTTTTAGTAATAAAAACTTGTATTAAAACGTTCATAACTCGTAATGTTTAATACTTTTTGGTGGAATTTATTGCAATCGAGTGCTATCAATAATTTCTATAATATTGAAGGTATGAAATTACCTAAATTTCAATTATATTTATAGTATTTGAAAGACACTTCGTTTCAATATAGATATGCAGTGCAGTGAAGCTATTATTCAAATTTAGTTTTCATTTTAAATGTAGTGTTCACTAAGTGTTGCCCTCAAATTATTTACAACCGTTGCCCGTTTGTATCGTAATTGTATAGTAATTGTATAGTAATTGTATACGTAAATTATAACTTTTCAATTATTGTTAAAACACTTTCGAACTGTTTCGCATTATTTCACATTCATTTCAATATTAAAAAAGAACGAAAACTGTTAGCGTTGTTCATTTTGAGCAGTGCTAAACAGGGCCTGACTTAGCAATTTTGCCACCCAATGCAAGGCCGGAATGCGAGAGGTCCACACAATTTTTCTATTTAAAAAACTCCTCAAAGTTGAAGTTAATTTTGCTGCTCAAAAATTCAATTCTTGACTAATTTTTGACCTAATTTGCAATTTTTGGAAATTTGTCGCTCTCGGCGGTTGCCTGTACTGCCTATACGCTAAGTAAATGTAAAAGTATCTCAAAGTTAATAATGCCTTCGAAAGAGAGTGTTTTAGCAAATAATTAGTGGTCGTTACGAGAGTTCGAGAGTCTCAATCTCGCCCGGGTATTCTGACTCTCTATCCCGATCGAAAGCTTTCAAGACTCTCGAAAGCATCGAATAAAAAATGAACTCTAGAAGTCTAATAGATTTTGATTAAAAAAAACTCTAAAGCAGTTAATATTAATGGATTGAATCTAAAATGATTTTTTGTTTGAAAGCAATCTCAATAGCATGTTATTAAATGATCTATAAAAGCATTTAATATAACTGTATTTTGAGATAAGAATTAATAAGAATTTTGATATTCATTAATTTGATTGAACAAAGTATAAATTGAGTTTATTCTTTCTTTTGCGAATAATAAACATTTTAAGCCAAAATACTAGTCGAAAAATGCATTAAAAAATTTGCGAGACTTTTCGGGTCTCGAAATCGAAATCCTCAAAAATACCGACCATTACAAATAATGTCTCCGAATAAACGGTAAACTTTTGCCAATAATTATAAGGGAAACGGGAACTCTTTGACTGAAATCATAATTTTTATTTTCACTGTTATTTGCGATTCTCTTTTCGAATATAAGTGAATGTATTACTCACAGCCAGTGCCACAGGAATTGAGATCCAAATGTGCAGTAGAGTACAGGTTAAGGTCTCGCCTGTACTGCACAATTGAATATACAGAAAGGGGTTCAAAATTATCATTTTTAGTTTCAATTTCATACCAAAGTTCATTCAATTTACAATAACAGCAAAAATTATTTTTATTATATTTATTCCATTTGAAATATAATGCCTATATTTAGCTCATTAAAAATTATTTTGTCGCTATTAAATCAATTTTGATAAAAATTGGTGATAATTAGTAAAAAGAAAAATTCAAGTGTACAGTAATGTACAGTATAGCACATTATAGCACAGGAAGGGTTTCAAATTTTCGTGTGGGAGTATACTTCAATGTTTGATGATTTGGGGTACAGTTAAAGTAAAGTTTATACTTTCAGCCTTAAAGTATTGCAGCAAAACAGACTTTGCTCTAAACTGTAAAGGTTTTGCTATGCTTTCAATTGTGGCGATGTTTGCCCTGTATAACCTCTACTCTAACTGTACCCCAAATCATCAAACATTGAAGTATAGGAATCATCACTTGTGACACCATTCATTACCATAACCAGCTATGGGCGAGGACCTTAACCTTCTCCAAATAATTTAGAATTATTAATTTAACATAGAATAAGAGTATTATAATATAGATATTGACAATGATGAGCGTGCTCGGTGCTCGGGCGAAATTTGGCGCTCGGTGCTTGGCAAAATCGAAGTGCTCAGTGCTCGTTTTTTCAAGGTGCTCGAGCACCAAGCACGTATCGAGCACTGAGTCATAACTTTCCGGGCATTGAAGTGTTTATATTTTTAAACTGTAGTTCTTTCCGTATGTAAAGCATTCAAAACTATGTCTAAATTCTTTAAATCTAATATTTCATTGGCTTTTGATATTAATCTTTTATAACGTATGAATAAAGCTTTGATTTTAAGTAATTTTTATTAGTTTTAATGTTAAGGC
>JAQIWZ010001324.1:0-12364 GCA_034697245.1 Malaconothrus monodactylus
GAGTGAGTGGAGAGAGAGAGAGAGAGAGAGAGATTTGAGTACTCACTATACTTGAGAGCATAATTTTTAATTTAGTCTCGTTTGAAAGATTCTTGACTATAATATTCATATTATTAGACACTCTAAATTAGAGAAATCATAAATATAAATAATAATTTATTTATAGATCAAACCCTTTCACTTATAGTTAAATAAAAGTTTTAAAAACTTAAAAACTCCAATAGGAAAAAAAAGTTCTGCCAAAAGTTTGTGGCTATTTATTTGATATATTTGTCTTTTAAGCGATGTAAATAAGGCTTAGTTTGAGTTTATTTAAGTTTAACATAACTTATGTTTGAAAAGTTGATGAAAAAACAATGAATTATTTGCATTCAGTCTGAGAAAAAATACACATTAATTGTATTAATTGCTTAAAAATTGTTTATGAATAGAATTTATTAAATATCTTATTGAATGATGAATTTTGTTTTTCAATTCAAGAATAATTTGGCTTCAATTAAAATCAAATTATTGCTATGAATCGAAACTTTTATCAATTTTTTACCAAAAAAATTTCATTAATTCATTTCAAACTTATTCGCATTTTTTCACATATTCATAAAAATCATAGAATCAAAAATGTCAAAACTATAACAAGACTTGAAAAAAATTGTTTCTCAATCGAAAGCATTAAACTCTCTTGTGATTAATGACTGAAAATTGTAACAATAAATGATTTCGAATAGAAAAAGAGATCAAAAATTTAGCTAAACTTTAGAGTAAATAAATGCAAACAGGTGTAAAGCTCACAAAACTTGTCATTTATTTCACTACTTCCTTTTAATTTCCTTTTAATTTCATTTAATAAAACTTTTCTCAACCTCAAGAGAAAAGATTCGCTATTCTATTGTTTAACATAAATATAGTTGGGATTCAGTTAGAATTCAACGCAAAACTTAGTCATAAAATTCTTTAATCAAAATTTTTAATTTCATTTAAAATAAAATATAGATTCAAAAAAGTGATAAAAATTCAATCAAATGATAAGGAATTGCGTCAAACATAAATAAAAATTCATAATTTAAACATAAGGAACTATTTTGAAAACTGAAAACTCAAACTTGAATTCATTGAATTCCAGAATAATTATTAAAATATAATCCTAAAAGACCATTAATTTCAAAAAATGACATTTATGTTTAATTAGTTGTCAAAACTGTCATAAATATGAGTTGGTTAACAAACTTAACAAAATAAATGATATGAATCAGTGATGCACAAACGGTTTGCACAATAACCCACAAGTGCCATAATTTGATTTTAATGCATAATTCAAACATAGCTTTGAATAGATTTTTTTTCTAGAGAAAAATTTATAAATTGATTTAATTTTGCGTTATTTTTCGCAGAACTCAACTATGATTTCGCTTTAAAAAAACTTATTTTGATTTTTTTTAGGATTACAACAATATTTAATTCTTAAGTATTATTCTTAAGATTACAACAATTTTTAATTCTTTAAATCTCTCAAAGTTTTTATAATTTAACACATTGTTTTCAAAAGGAGTCTAAATATTCACTCAAATTAATTTTAAGTTTTGAGATAAATCGTAATATTTAGGATTGCACTCAATCTCAAATTGAAGATAAACAAAGTATTGATTGGCTCTCATATAAGACTCGTTTCCCTTAAATCAGATAAAATAATGGCTGAAGATAATGAAAATCGAAATGAGGCTATCAAAGAATGCCGTACTTGTCAACAACCAAATGATGAACAAAATATGATTAGTCTTTGTATTTGTGAAAGAACTATAAAATACGTATATAAAAATTGTTTGAGACAATGGTTTGGACGAGTGGTAATTATCAAACATGTGAAATTTGTCAAACATAATATAATGCGTAGATCTTCATGACGAGAAAAAGTTTTCTACAGTATGTTACCAAAAATACCAATAGTATCAAGAATTTTCTCTTAATAGTCGGAATAACTCTATTATTTATCGGAATCGGTTTTTATTTTCTAAGGAATTCCGATAAATTGATTGACCAAAGCCTAAATTAAATGACAAGATATGGCATTCTTATTGCATTTTATGTTATTTGTCCTTAAATTGTTATAATATGGAGGCTATATCTATATTATAATACTCTTATTCTGTCTGTCTGTCTGTGTGTGTGTGTGTGTGTGACCGCCTTTTTGCTCGACCCCCTGACATGACACAAACTCAAGACCGGTGTCATTAGAACCAGTATGACCTGAGGAGTATCTCTGAAAAAAAAATTTCCCGAAAAGTGATCAGTGGCCAAATTACCGCTACTAATGCTTTTCTATGGAAAAATTTTGCTTTGAAAAACACAGGCAAATAAAGGGGCTATAAAAGTATTACATTTTGCCGTTCACTTTGAAGGGGCCAACGCACTAGTATAAAATATTTCGAAGATTGCCGAAGAGATCAATTAATTGTAGCGATAATATAATAAAAATCAATAAATTGAAGATTTTTGTTTCAAACTAAAAACTTTATTTTTGTTAGAGTTTTAAAAATATAAGAAGTTTTCACATTTATTTTATGCTTTAAGAACTAAAGTAATCGATTTGTTAGTAATAACACTACTTTTATGTTTGTAGTTCTGGTTTATATTGTGTTTATCAGAATCTGTTTGATTTACTCATTTTTGTGTTCTCAAGGGATATCAAGAGCTACTAATTCTTTACCATTAAATATAAAACTATGGGAAAAAAATAATATGATGTGTCTTTGTTCGAATGTCTGCAATAACTGAAGCATTCTTTGCACTCAACAAATTATATAAAAATATTTTGTTTTCAAATTTAAATTTCGGAATTAAATTATTATTAACTTTAGTTTTATTGATACAGAACATGAACAGAATACTAACATCTAATATATTGAGAATATGCAGTTTTATGAGAATATTCGAGATATATTCCAGAGAAAAACTTTTTTTTTTATAAATATGTTTTGCATTAATACTTAATAAGAACCATATTTTTTATGAAAATTTTTTTTTAATATTCCTAAATGTTTGACTATTTTATTCACTTTAAACTTCATGTAAAATGTAGTTTTAAATTGTTTTATAAGTATATGATAGGAATAGTTTTCATCATAAAAAATTATGACTCAATTGAAGTAAAGTTAACTGAAGGTTTTCTAATAAGAATTCCAAGCATAGTTTTAGCTCAAAATAAATTTTATTCAATAATTTAGTTCAAAGAAACGTATATGTGCTGTTGTTTTTGAATTACACACAACAACACACGAAACATGAGATAATTTAATTGTTTGTTTGTTTGGGTTGAGCTGAAGTTTGAATAGCCCGATAAGTATTCGTAACAAATTTTTTGTACAATATATGAATACAAATGTGTCAATTTCTAAGTTGTTTAACTATTTTGTTCAAAAACTTCCAGCGAGAGATCAATTCTTTTAAGTGAATTTTTTTGTTTGTTAAGTTGAAAGACTTTATTTTACAAAAAATAAAAAAGAAAATATATAAATAAATTCATTGGATTGTACTTACGTTTAAGTTTAACATTATTTTAATATAAACTTTGGTATCAATAAAAATCTCAAACAAAAACGAAATTTAAAAAGTAGACATAACTTTGTAAAAAATTTTTTTGGAAAACACAAGAATTGAATATATTTTGAAAAAAAACTAACTGCATATCAAAAACTCTTTTAAATTCTTTCAATCTTTATCTGAAGAGTAGTTTATCAAAGATTAGATCAAATATGAAATGTAAAAAATTTCATTTTTACTTGTCATATGTGAAAGTGAGTTATTCAAAAACGTTATATCTTATATAATCTGCTCAAAGACGTCACATAAACCTGGTTTCAAATTTAATATAAAACATTTCATATTTTTTGGTTAAATTCAATTTTTATTTATTTTCAAAAAATTTAGCTTTTATTCAACATTTCAGTATTTCATCATTTTTTCAACTTCAAAGTTAATGTTTAAAGTTGTACTTCGATTCAGAGCGCAAAATGATTTAATGCGACAAATACTGGGTATCGAATTTATTTTACATGAGGAAAAAAATTCTATTCATAGTCATTTAAATAGTGAATAAATTAGAATTGAATTATGAATTTTTAAATTAAAATGTTTGACGCAAAGTCATGAGCTGTACGTAATTCAAGTAGATTTTTGGCTAAAAATATAAACATAATTGCATTCCAGATAACTTTCGAAATTTCATTTTCACTTCAATATCAATAAAATATTGTCAAAATTTTTCAGTTCTGTCGCCAAAAATTATTTTGATTTCTTTAACCCAGATTTTGATAGAAATCATTATTTAAGGGATAAACCGAAAAGAAAAACTTTTTCAAAGTTGTAAAAAAAGTTGAGTTTTTATATCGAGATTTGACTGCAATGAAAAAAATGCAAATTCAGTAAAATTAAAACACGATATTTTCTATTAGTTTTTTTCTCACTTGAATCAAAATATAACTTAAAATCTAATCAAAGAAATCGGCACTTTATTTAATTCAAAAAAGACAAAAATATGAATAAATTTAATCTAAAATTAGTTCCTTTGAGCTGAAACCGAAAATGTTTTCGAATACCTTTCAATAGGTATATAAATGAGAATCTAAAACTTAAAATCATATCGTTTTTTAATAACTCGTCTGATTCAGACTCGAGAAAAATAAAGCACAAGTTTTTGAAGAAAGAATAACTTTCTCTAATCTAAACAATGTATCTAAAAGCTATAATAATATTCTGTTCATTATCGTTAATTTCATCGACGAGACAGATTCCAAGTAAAGAAGACTGTATTGCGTTATGGAATGCTGTCGGTGGTGCTGGAGGTAAGTCTTTGCTTAGCTTTTATGTTACTTATGTTAATATTTATTTGATTAAATAACTTATTGAATCAGCGCTAACTGTGTTTCGTAATATAGATAAATATTATTATTGCTTTTCTATGTATAAAAAGTGTTGATTTTAAGAAAATACAGTAAATTTTGCAGCAAAAAAAAATAGCGCTGATATACGTTTAGTTCAAAATCAAAGGCATTAACTACTGGCTTCCCAGCCTATAACGGCCACCGATGTCCACTTTACCATACATTAGTGGCCTCATTGAACCATCTTTTGATGACTTTTGTTTAACTCTAAAATATGGGGCAAAGGTGAAAAATGTTAAAAACTGACTTTTCCTATAATGAGGTCTATGGAGAATTTGGAGATTTCAAAAATTCATTTGAGGGCTTTCCCTATGACATAAAAATACAAACGATACATCATCAGTTTTTAACATTTTTGACCTTTGCCCCCATATTTTAGAGTCACCGGTCGTTATAAGCTGGGAATAACGTTAGGTCTATGAAGCCAGTAGTTAATGCCTTAAAAAAAATTTTTTATTAAAGAAAAATGGATCAAATTCTTAGAGCACATACTTTAAAAATTTCTACAATTGATTAAATCAGAAGTTTATCTATTTTTCTGAGAAGTATGTCTGCAATTGATTATGAATTCCTTTCTTGAATCCTAAAAGTTCTAGATTTCAAAGATTTAAACATTTATTTTTCACATGAATAAAAAATCTTATATTAAACTTGAAATTCTGCAAATTTTTGTTATAAAGTCTCCAAATTCTGCGACAGTTTTGTGCCTTTCAACAAGTTATCCTTAAAATTATGCAATTTTTCTATATCTACCGAATATTAAATTTAAACTTTTCACAGGCTATTCAGAACTAAAGTTAAATTTTATTTCATAATTTCTTATACGCAGAACTTATGAAGAATTTTATTCTCTCATATATTATAATTTTTTTAGAAACTTTGTTTTTTTGCTAAAAATTTCATATTCTTAAGAGTTCTCCTCATAAATATTCAAATTTTCACTGTTTTATATATGAAAGTCATATAAAAATTTGAAGGAAAAAATTCCTAATAATATATTCAACATTCAATATTGAAAATAATAAGGCAAAATAATGCACAGGCCTACTTATAAAACTTCCGGATGCATAAAATTTTTGTGGCATTTTTCTTCAATCCTAAAATTTCTAGATTTCAAAGATTTAAACTCAGGAGAATTTTCTCTTCTCAAGGCTGAATATTGAAAAAAAATCATTCAATAAAATATCGAAATTTCTTTCTTAAGCCGGATATGAAAAATGTTTGAAATAAATAGTGAATTTATTGCAATAAATATAAAGTAATAAAAAAGCTCTTTAAACCTATAAATCTCAGGAAAGTCTATAAAGTATCCAAACCTAGATCGAGGTTCAAACTTATCTTATTCACTATACTGTAAGCCCAACCCTACTATTCCACTGATTTTACAAATCCTTATAAAATAAATAGCTTTGTAGTAAATAAATGAATAATAAAGTATAAACATAGGATAAGCAAAAATATGACACTATTTCATGAAAACAAAAATAATTGAGTTCTATTTTTAAATAATTAAAGCTTCACAACAAAAATTTTGACAATAAATAATTGACAACTTTTGCCTTAAATAAACGAAATATAAATTGAATCTTCTAAAAGCTTAACAAATAAACTCTATGCCATGCAAAAAAAGAGTTGACTTGAATGTAAACAACAAGAATTTAAAAATTGAATTATCAAAAAAACAAATTTTACAAATTTTTGTTAATTAAAATTAATGCACAATTTAATCCTATTTACTGATATTTTTAGAAACTGCTATACTTATGGTATTGACTAATTATTATTTTTAATGCCATATTCTCTGTGTCATATCTATAGGAGATCTCAAGAATGTCGCCACAAAAAGCGGCGTTGCTATGGATGGAGTCCTCAAACTATATGAAGATTGTCTTCGTTCGGAAGAAGGGATACGTTATAGAAGAAGTTTTTGGGCAAACAGTTTGAATAAAATAAAAGATCGAAACGAACATTACTTTCAAATCTTATCTAAATTATTAAGAGATGACTAAATTATTGAAAATTAAATACAAAAATTTATCAGTTGTTCGAAAAGTTTTATTCTGTTTTCAAGAATCTTAATTATGGTTATGGTTTTGATTTTTTTAATTATTGAAAATAAATTGTTATTATTTAAATCCTAGTAAATCATAAAAAGTATAAAATTTTTTTTTCCAATTTTGCATATTTTAAACTTTGTTTTTCCGCATTTTTCATGCTTTATAAGAATTTTATTTATCAGACTTATAATAAATAAGGTATGAATTCCTAACAAAAAACATATTTGAAAGCATATTTCAAATTTTTTAATATTTAAACTTATTTAATAAAATTCTGGAGATTCTCAGAGATGCCCATAGATTCTGAAAAATTCTTGTCAGGCACACAATTCACTTATTAATTATCGTTAACTCATTTTGAATATAAATTCATATAAGAAATATAGTAATTAATAAGTTTTTAAACTTAAGATAAGGGATGAAAAGAGTTATGAAATGTCAAATATATGTCATTTCAAAACTTTTCACTCATTATTCTTCAAATACAGTCGTAAAATTCATGATTTAAGGGATAACTGTTTTTTAAGAAGAAAAACTTTAGAGATTTAGAATTCAAATGCTATTAATTGGATCTTATTTTCATTTTACTTGAATTTTGAAGAATATATTCTGGAGAGGAATTATTTTCAAACATAAAAAAACTTCAATAAGATTATGACTACATAAGCACTCAATCAGATTATTTACGCGAAACCTTGAGATAAAAAGAAAAATCAATGCCTCATAAGTGCCACAGAATATATTTAGCGTATAACTGAATTAATGTCATAATATTGGAGTCATGATATGAAACAGTCTCTTATATCAATCTATAGTTTATTCACTCAAAATGTGTTAAAATCAAACCTAATCTAACAAGAGGCGAATAAAAGCGGTGAATAAACTTTTATAGAATCAATAAAAAGCGTCCCATTTATCAGAATAGAGATATTATGTCGTAAATAATCTATTTGTGAGTCAGTATAGATCCGTTTTCTCAATTATTAACACTGAATCTAATTTACCGAAAAATTACTTCTAGAACAGCATAAGTTTCTATTTATAAATACGAAAATGAAAAAAAATTCAACTGAAAAAATTCAATTGAGAACTGAATATTGAATAAGTTGACATAAAACAACTTTATAAAAGCAAAAGAATTTATAACATAGGAAAAAATTCTGATTTCCAGGATCTCTAATTCAATTGAAAAGTATATATTTTTCTTTTCAAACTTTCTTCAATTTCAAAAAAAACTTTAAAAGGAATTTTAGATAATAAACCTTTAGTGAAATTATATCAAAATCTGTAAGTTCTGAAACTTTGTGTGGAATAAATATCATTTTGAAACTGCGAAATATGTAATAATTTATAAAATGAATGAATTGTATTCAAAGAAAAAAAAATCTTTTTTTTATACTTAACTGCAAATAATTCTTAAGAAAACTTTTAACTATGCATTCATTCGCAAGCTTTTCATAACTGGTTCGTTGCTTTCACTTAATTCCTATCCAAATAATGACTTTAGAACACATCTAAATCTTTGCTCATTCTTTAACTTAGAATTTAAAATAAATAAAAAACAAATTGAAAACTTTTTTTAAATATGTTTTGCAGACTCTGTTCTTAAAGTGAAGAAAATGGCAAAATAGAAAAATATTTCTGTTGCCCTTAAAGTAGTCGCAAATAGATTTTTAGGAAAAAAATCCATTTAATCATCTATTCATATGCCTAATAATTATAATAAAAACATACATTTAAGGAATTTGAATGTAATTTTCTCATTAATTTAGTTGAAATATTGATCTAAAATTGTTTATTAAAAAATTAAAGCTTAAGTTATAAAAAGTATAATAGTATCATATCTTATATTTGATGAGTTATATAAGAGAGTGAATAGAAAGATATAATACTTAATAAAAGATGAATTGAAAACAGGATGAGTTTTTCTTAACCGACATTTCTTTTTTTATTATGTATAAAATCAAAAGCTTATTCTTTGTTAGATTTAAGCTATAGATCAAGAATTCAATGATATATACCTTAAAGCAGTGGTTCTCAGACTTTTTTATCGTGCGTACCAATAATTAGCAATAGTAAAAATAAATGCTTTTTCGATAGTTTTTTAACAATAATAGTGCATAGAATCTAATCTAATTGAGAGGTGCATCAGTTTAAATATACATAAAACTTCAAAATTAAGTTTAAAGATTTCTTCGGGATTCGAGGTTTTATTACTTCAAAATAAGTACATTTTAGTATTTTAAATATTTATTACAGTTAAATGTTTTATTAGAGTTTTTTAGTGTTTCGATATTCGTTTATTTTAATTAAATTCCCTTTTTCTCAAATATTGTCAAAAAGTGTTTCTCAATTATTTTCTAATTCTTTTGCGTACGGGTAGACTTCCTCGAGTACCAGTTACTGGTACGCGTACCACCGACTGAGAAACACTGCCTTAGAGTATCGAAATCAAAGTACAGTTCTATAAGTTACTTCAACTCAAAACTATTCATACTTTTCAAACTTAACTTGAAATGAATCAAAAATTTATTGAAAAGAACATTTGATTCCCCAAAAAAACTTAAAAGAATTTGAAATGTATGAGAATACCTTTATTTTTCCGAAATCCATGTAATTGAGTCAAAAAATATTCTTAAATATCTACAGAAGAAGAGAATCTTTCTGAACATTTTCTTAAAAGAGATATTATTAGATTTTTTTTGAACGTTTAGCAAAAGCTGATTGAAGCAAAAGTTAGTTAATCTCGTTTATAAACATATTTTGAATAACGTTTAGTTTTAAAGAATAAACAACATGTTTTGAGAAAGTAGATGGAATTTACTAAATATAGAATACATGAATTCTATTTTCGCTATCAATATTAATAATAATAAGACATTCAATCTCTAAATTCAATTTATATTTCATTTCTTTAGTATTCCATCGATATTAACAATTATATTGATAGAGAACATAAAGTTTATCGTGAATTTCCTGTCAAAAAAATTATTTCTCTCACTTTATAATGTAAATCAAAGTTTTCTGTTTTATTTTAAAAGTCATTATAATGGAAATGATCTCAAAATGATGAATGACATTTACTTCAATTTAACTGAAAATTATAGGTAATATACGTCAAACCTGTCAAGAGAAATCTGATTTAAAGTTATTGTGTATAAGCATTAGGGCGCAAAACAAACTACACTTGGTTTAACTCAAAAGTTATTCTTTACAAAAGCTATTCTGATCTGATTTGTTGTGAAAAGCATCAAATTTTCTGTTTTTGAATCAATGCCTGCATTTAGTCCACAGAAGGCCCGCATTTGATTCACAATATTCAGTTTAAAAGTCTATTTTGAGTACTGTTTGTCATACGGTTTGTTGAAAGTGTTTAAATAATTTTTAATTAGATTATGAACACCTACACTTTGCACCAGGAAATAAAAGCATAAAAAGGCTTTCAATAGAATTAACACTAAGTATATGAATGGCATGTGTTCTTAATATACCGGTATTTTTATTTTCAATTTTTTTTTTGAAACAAAATTAATTAACTTTATATTCACTCAAACAATGCTTTGAATCAGTCATGAATGAAAAAAATTGATGTTCTTTGAGTTTGATTTGAGTTAAGTTTAAAATTAAAAGCATTTTATAATAGAAATTGAATTTAAGTTGAATTTAAATCATAAGTACAGAAATTGAAAGCTTTTTGTTTTAACTTATTATGTTTTGAGCACTTTTTTATTAACTTTGAAACTTTATTACGCGTTAAGTTCAAAGAATAATAAGTGCATACAATTCAAGAAGAATTGTTTTTAACTGAACCTTTTCTAATCATAAGAGAAAAATTCTTTCTTTAAAGGTTTTCATTACATTAAATTCTGAATCACAACAAAAGTATGTCAAAAATCATATGAGTCGACAAAAATATACCAATAAAAAATAACTCAATTTCGCAAAATATTTGAATAGGTGTTGGATTATTATATTGAAAAATATCATTCAATAGTGCGTCAAATATAGAATAGTACTCAACACACTTATAGAATTAATCATTTTTTCTCGACCCACTCATTAGATTTTATATTCTTTACTAACATTATAGTCTTTACTTATAATAAAAGAATTCTTTCATACGATTCTAATATTTATTCTTTAGTGTAATGAAAATTCTGGATCAAATAAATTTCTATTTTTATTGTGAAATTATAGTCTTTATATTGACATAAATTTCAATATAAATATTCTGTCTAAATATAAGTCAAATAGACTTTTGAACTTATAATAAATGGAATTCAATACTGAATTATTTAGTTTTGAGTCTTAATAAAAAGTTGATTTACTTTTTTATATTAAGAATTTTCCGCAGGATTTCGAACAAAATACTAAACAATACTGAATTTTAAGTAAATGTTTGTTTAAGAAGAATTTGCATTCAAAGAATACATTGAAATACTGTGTACTTAAACTTTGAACCTTTTCAAAAGTCATCAGAACTTAACATAAAACCAGAATAAATAAGTAGTAATTTAATGAATAATTAAATTAACTACTCTTTGACTATTGTTAAGTTTATTTTTAGTCAACTCTTTCAAACTTTTTTCAAGCCGTTTGACATATAATAAATTTCATAAATTATTTAAAAACGATAGTCTCTCTTAAAGCTTTTCAAAGAGTAATCAAAATTAAGCTTTAATGTGAAATAAGGGAGAAATTGAACCTAATATTTGTACTGAATTTTCAATTTGTTATTTATGAATTTTGAATCAGTATTTAAAATATACACTTTCGAGTTTTTCCCCAATGCATAACTTGTCTCGCGAGCTAATTGTTATTCACGAGCTTTTCATTTTGTATTCAAAGTTTAAGCCCACTCGAAAAAAATTTCCGTCAAAAAAATATTCTTCCTTTTAAATTAACTATAATTATATATTTTTATCTCGTGCTATCAGATGATGAAAAACTGTTAGTTATCCACGTTTTCTAAAGAATGAAAAACTTTTAAAACATATGCTTCATTAACATATTCATTATATTTGAAGCCCGAGTCTTAAAAGTAAAGTTATTCTTAATAAGAATTTAAATTCTAATTCTAGTTTCTAAGAATTCTAATTTAAAAGTCATTGAATATTCTTATATAACAATACTGTGCTTTATTATCAATTTAGAACAAATATACAAATAATTGACAATTTTTTACGATTTAATAAAATATTTTGATTAAAGCTTTCGATTTTTGTGACAAAAGCTATGAATTAAGTTTCAGTTATTCTTGAAGTAAAGGTTTTTCATCACATTATTGAGTTTTTCTCTCATTAAGCAATCGATCCGAAAATCGCTAACACTTTTTCGCTTCAATTCTATTGAAAATAGACTTTTTATAGAACC
>JAQIWZ010001325.1:0-12362 GCA_034697245.1 Malaconothrus monodactylus
TCAAATAAATATCAATTGATTTGTTTTTATTTAATATTTTCTCCTTTTTCTGCCTTTTGTGAGCTTTTCATTAAAAAAGTTATTTAATTGTTGTTTAATATTCGCGTCGACACTATCTATAGGTTTGTTTAGACGTAAAGCCATTTCTAAGTCTTGAAGCATTCGTACGTCAGGTTTAAATGAGACTAAAGTACTGACCAAACAATCGCCGTGAGTGCCAATACGTCCCGTTCTTCCCGAGCGATGGATATAATCAGAGACATAATGAGGACAGTCGTAATTGATTACATGCCTGACCTGCCGTATCAATTAATCAAAATTAGTTCTTAAATTTAGAAATAAATCCAAAACTGACTCTTTTGGTGTCCAATCCTCTGGAGCCCAAGTCTGTACATGAGATGACATCACATTCTCCGCTTTGAAATTTGTTGAACTCATCAAATCGTTGTTCGTCTGAAATTTCTTTATTAAGTCTCAAGCATTTGATGCCATTTTGGTTCAAGTAATGGTAGACCCAATTCGAAGCATTCGAACGATTGCTAAATATCATAACCGGTCGACCCGTTTGGAAGTCTTTTTTGACTAATTCTAAAAGTTTTGATTGTTTGTCGTATTTATGAATGCGATAAAAAATTTGTTTGACGTGAGGCATAATGTGATGCAAACTTCCAGTTGTTATTCGGTCTATATTTTCGAGATCTACAACAGATCCGAGCGATTCCTCTAAATTTTTAGGCATTGTTGCGCTCACGCATACTATTTGTGTGCCTAAGTTTGAAAGTTCCTCTTCTTCCACATTATCCCTAATCTTTTGATTTCAAAATTATCACTTATTGAGTAAATAAAAAAATGAAATATTCATTTAATGTTCAAATACTCACTAAAACACTTTGAAGTAAATCTAAAACATCAAAACTAAAGGTGTCGTCAAATAGTGTGTCCGATTCGTCGATCACTAAATGATTGAGTCGGTTAAGTGAATAAACACCTGATATATAGAGAGAAAACCAACAAAACTTTTTTTAGTATTCGAAAGAACTGATAAAACATTTAAATTAAGCTTTAGATAAACTTTGGAATTCTATAAAATGATTAATACCTTTATTAACTAGCGGTTGGACTAAACCTATCGTAGAGACGATTAAATCCATTCCCGTATGTGTTATATGTTTAGGAATACCTCCGATCATAACCGCGACTCCAATACCGCAAAAAGCAGCCAAATGTTGAGCGACTTGACCGACCTGTTCAGCCAATTCTCTCGAGGGCACAACTATTAAGCCTCGAGGATATCGTCTATTCGTTTGTTCACTTTTCAATTGCTTTAAATCTCTAATCATTTGCATAATTGGTGCCAAATATGCGATTGTTTTTCCACTTCCAGTCTCTGCCGAACAGATTATATTCTTGTAATCAAGTATTGAAGGAATTGTTGCCGTTTGAATGAGTGTCGGCTGAAGAATGGACATCGAGTGGATCGCATCACAAAGGGTTGAGTTAAGTCCTAATGAACTGAATGTCATCTTTTGGTCATTTGTTTCGTTTATTAGTTTTGAAGGATTTTCGTCATAGATATGAAACTGCATTTTCTCGCCTATGAGTCAGTTTAAAAAGTGATTATTTTAAATAAAATTAATAATAAAGAAAGGCTTAAATACTTGCCATTAGTGTTGGCTTTAATCCATTTTTTGCTAATTAAAGGCATTCTGTCTTTGTTTCCATACGTTTGCCCCAAATAGTGATTATATTTGTTATTCTTTCCACTAATGACTACAACATTTTTATTAAATTTATTTTTGACTAAATTTTTGTCACTAATTAAATTGCTTTGAATTTGTTTCGCTCTTTTTTCTTCTTTAAATCTAACTTTGTTTAAGTTTTCTCTTAAATATTTGGGGATTTTAATCACTGGCAATGGATTTGGACTTTCATACGAATAATTGCGAAACAATTTATTATTAATTAATTTAATATTCCATTTAATAAACATTATTAATAATTGATTTTTTATTTTCAAACTTAATATTCAATTAAATAAACTTTTATTGATATTTACGTTGAATAACATGTGATTTTTAGACACAATTTGTTTTGAATAATGAGTTAATTCAAAAACATATTTCATATTTTCGTTTTCATGTTTCAGGTTTTAAGTAAATATCACAAAATTTTGTTTACTTTTCTTAAATAATTAATTGATCTTAAATTTATTCAATTTTCTTAGTTATTTAATTAATTAATAAATAAGTTTTGTTGTATTTAAGTTTTGCGTTTCAATAACAAAGCAATAGATGTCTCAACTTATCATTAAATTTAGTTAAATATTATTTTTTTCCAAACTTTTTTTTTATAATTGCAAAGTTATTAAAGTTGAAAAAGTCGCAAAATTATATACAAAAGTTTCTTTTGATGCCAATAAATTGTTTTGAATTAATAATAGAAGCACTTAAAGCATAGATCTCATAAAAACTGCTAATAATAATGAAAAACTGCGTCCCATATGATTGAATGACGCATAATATTAATCTACTCTATATATAGATCGACAATTGATCTCTTCAATAATGTGGTCAATGCCTTATTGTGAATCCAGTGTGACTAGCCTTAAGACCTAATAAGTCAATCAAATTGTATTTTAGTATTCATTTCTCAAAGAATGAGATTTCATTGATTTGATATAAACTTTTCAAGAATTTAACTTATATTTCAAAAAAACTTTGACATTGATTCAAATTTTGTAAGTCTTATTCTAAAATTGTTGTATTTAGAGAAAAGAAAAAGTTTTCCGTAAATTACAAATTGTAATCATTGATTAATCACAAATTACTAATGAACGATGTTTTTGTATTGAATAGATTTGTAAAAGTAGAGTCTATAAGTATTCGGAATGTTCATCAAATAATGTATTCAATGCTTTTCTTATTTAAATCCTTTTACAATTATTTCGGAATCAAAGTTTGATTGAGGATTGTTAGGGATACGAAACGTCCCATTCAATTAAAAAGTCTAATTCATGATAGAAAAGGATCTAATTTTTTGGATGGTTAAAATCTGATTCATTCGCGTCAGCTTTCAATTAAAATTATTGTCTTTGAAATATTGTAATAAAGATAGCTATGATTTTGACCCAATTTTTTGTTAAAATTTTCATTTATAGTTTTCACAGTTTTAATAGTTTTTCAATCGAAACTTTAATTTAAAATTAATTAAATTAGATTCTGCATTATGTGTGCAATATTTAATCTTAAATGACGAGAAAGTTTTCATTTCTATTCTACTTTTAAGCAATAATTTCTATTAATCAAATTCGAAATTTTACTTTAACTGAATTCACTCGAAATAAGCTTTTAATAAGCAATATTTGCATTTTTTTGCATATTTAGAAGTGTTTATGAATTAGTTCAATAGTTAATTTAATAAGAAAAACGTGTCTCCACTTGATTTCTTTGAAAACTTGGACATCAGTTTAATAATATTGGTTCAAAAGATTAATTTCAATTTTTAATTTTTTTTATCGCAGATTAAATGAAATATTGTATGATTTGATTGCAGAACAATTTTATATCAATAAGTGATAGATTGACTGATTGTGTGACGAAAAAATGCTGTTATACGACTGCATTGTTCAAAATTTGTGAAGTACAGTACAGTCTTTTATAACTGACAGGAATATTCATCCAATCGGATACGTTTCAATTGATTGCTTTTAGACCAATGTGTTTGCAGTTCGTTCGCAAAAAGGCGATGATAGGTATTTAGTGGTTTAGTACTACCGCAATATGAGTGCGTTCGTCACATACTATAATCTCAGCTAACTATTAGGGCTGTACCGATTCTAATCAGATCAATACACTAACGGATTAACTCAATCCAACGTTTGGCCTTTCCCTCACTCTTAGCTCTCTATCTCTTTTCGATATAGTTCGTCGTCGGAAACCTTTTGTAAAGTTTAAACTCTTAGTTTACAAATTAGGAGATAATATAGTTTGTAACTGTTTATTAAGTGATTTTGTCTCAATTCAAAGTTTGTCTCATTGAAATCTTGCATCCATAACAGTCTAAGGAAATGTCAGCATTTGAATTATTACGTATCAAATCAAATATTAATAATAAAGAAGTAGATAAATCTGCATCAAAAACAAACCATTCGTTTTCTATCGATAGTTTATTATCAAATAAAACAACTGATACACTATTAAATACTTCCTCAGCTCAGAATAGTTTAAATTTGGTATCGCTTCCTTCAGCCCTCACCGCTTTATGGCAACAAAGAGCACTTCTTAGGTTCCCGTTTTCCATGCCATCGACCGATGTTTCTTATCATCAATTAAACGAAACTTTTGGTATGTAATACTTTAATTTCAATTTCAATTTTCTTGTGATAAGTTCTTTTGATAATTTAAAAATATAATATTCATAATTTTGATTTAGAGAAAAATAAAGTTTTAATTCTAAGCGATTTTTATGCAATTGATTTATTTATGTGACTTACGAGTTAGTGACTGATAAGAAGTGAAATCATCAACAAATAAATCTTTTCGTTTATAAATTCACAATTAATTTAAATAAAATGATCAATGAATAAGAATAAATCTACGAATACTATTGAATTTCATTAAAGGGTCTCAAACATCAGTAAATTCGTATTCAAATGTTTATCAAAGGAATGCGAATCCGTATTTTGCAAACCATTTACACCAACAAATGCAACAACAGGCGTCTACTTCAGCCTTCATCTCATCCCTGACCGCAAGTTTCATGAATTCTGGGCAAAAAAGAAAAAGAAGACACAGAACAATATTCACTGAAGAACAGTTGGAACAATTAGAGTCAGCCTTTGATAAGACTCACTATCCGGATGTGTTGTTGAGAGAAGAATTGGCTTTGAGAGTAGAACTCAAAGAAGAAAGAGTTGAGGTATTCGTCAATTTATTTCTTATCAAAATTAAATTATAAATTTTGAATTCAATAACAAACTTTGCGCTTACGATAGAAACCCGGTTTCCATCGTCTATGTTAGTAATAAAAGTAATGACTAGTATTTGAGTTAATTATAAATTTTTGCGAAAGCTCGAGACATAAGCCTTTAAGAAATACTGTTTATTAGTTTATTGCAGTGCTTTACAGCTCAAGGATTTGAAGTCCAGACTTTATGTTGAGTTCAAATTTCAAAATTTGAACAAAAAAACTTGAGCTCTCGAACATCGCTTGCGAAATTCAATTAAACCAAATTTGATTTGGATTCAAAACACAAGACTGTAGATATTGTAATTTATATGAAACGCCAGTCAATACCTCTTTTCAAACAAAAAACTTATCCTATAATTTAATTGAAATCAATTGAGTTGTGACCACTTGTCGAATAGTCATTTCGGATACAGAAGTTAATAAATCTGTCATTAGCACAATAGATGAAGAAAGCAATCCCTCCAAACCCTCACTTGTATTATCACAATTGAAATTTAATTGAATTTTCCCTACTTTTATCGAATGATATTATCATCTTTTATAGGTTTGGTTTAAAAATCGTCGCGCGAAATGGAGAAAACAGCAAAGAGAGGAGTCTGAAAAATTACGTGCACAGAATTTGAACAGTAGTCAAAATTAATGCACTCTTGTAAATAAACTTTGTATATATGAATGAAAGTTGTGAAAATATCAATTTTCAATGTGAACGATTCAGTTTTACTCAAAATTATGTGCAATCTTTCAAAAATGATTCAAATTTTCAAATTCAGTCTCAAATATATCATTTATTGTATAATTTGATGCATTTGACAAATATATTTTTTCGTTCAGATTTGGAAACTCTGTTCATTAAAAGAGACTAATAAAGTTTTTGAACGTTTCTTTAGTCCCTTTCATTGAATTCTGTATCATTGAAATGTTGAAGCAAATAATTACTCTGTATTATCTATTTTAATGAAGATAATATTTTCTCGAATAAATCTTGAGCTTAAAAAAACTACGAAAATTCAATAATAAACTTCTGAGAATCCAATAATTTCTCGCAATTTCTGAGTATTGCAATAGTTTATTAAAATAAAATAAAGCGAAATGCATTTAAGTTATATTAAAAGTTCAAATACAAATACCAAAACCTACAAAATAGTGCTTTCTTTTATATAATTGATTATTGTAAAGAAATTAAACGGTAATAAACTATTTAAAAATTTTTTTATTTATTATTTCATAAATCAATTGCAAGTTAAACTTAGTTAATGACAAATTTGAAAGCTTTGATTATAAAATTATGGTTATATAAGCTGTTAAATAACTCGATAATTGTTATAAATAATCAATAGAGTATTAGAGTATTATATCAGTTAATACAAGAATTTGAATAATAGATACCATATAAATGATTCTCTATTGAATTTTAGTTGCACAAAATGCGGGGATATTACATAAAATCTAATGTGAATGCGAAATTTTTTCCCTATACACTCAATTTCTACTATTAGATTGCTATTATTAAGGTTTCTCTGTTTTTATCTAATTCCCAAAATCGGGAGAAGACATAAAAATACCATTAAATAATTGTTAGCTTAAACTCATTTTATTGATATTGTTGATTGAAAATTACTTTTTCAATCTGTATTTAATTTAGAGAATCACTAAAAGTTATTTTAGCTTTTAAACAACTTGAGTATAAGAAATTAATTAAACCAAAAGAAGTTTTTAAGGAATTGTTAGAGCTTGAAAAAAAGCATTTCATTACCACAGATAATACCACAACAAACATACCACAGATTACAAATATTAATAATTTCATCCCTGTCCTGTAAACTACATTCAATTATTCTATAATACATTTGAAGCAAGTAATAAAATTCTATAAGTATTTTTGTGAATTTTCAATATGAAAAATAATTTAAATGATTTTGTGCTAAAATCATAATTTGATTGGTAGTTCCATTATTTCAAAATTAACTCAAAATTATAGATATAACTTGACTGACTTGCGAGTTATAAGTTTAAGTTTTGAACAAATATGAGGAAACATTCTCAATGCATAGAGAGTATTATTACTATAACGTAAAAATACTCTGTACTCAAGCAGTAATAATGAGAGTTAGGGGAAACTGTGCCTTTTTGTGATCTGTTGAGTTCGCTATTTTTTCTCTTTGCTCTTTTTTCTATTTCAATTCCTGTTTCAATATATGTATCTGTAAATCAATGAATCACTTTTATAATGTAAATGTGCATCTGTTTTGTATTGTAGTTCTTTGTATTATTATCCAGAGAGACCCTTCGGCGCAGAAAATAAGGCCTAAAAACGGGCGAAGGATTTACTTATTACCAATGGTTTTACAGTTTAGGTTTTAGGTATTAGCGCTTTATATATCCAATGATTCCAGTTTTCTTGGCCTAAGGCACCGATTTTACCAATACTAGTATGGACTTAGATTAAATGAATAGAGAAATACAGTAAAATTCCTCTTCTTTTCCACAGACAAGTTGTGACTAAAATAATTATTTTATCTCAAATCAGACAATATTCACAGTTTATTATATTCTTAATGGTGACAATATTATTGGGTATAAAACTAATTTTTCCTTTTTATTTTTAGCAAGTGTGTTATTATTTACTATAAAATTTAAGAAATAAGATTTGTATGACGAGCTTCAACTGTTGCTTCGATTAGCAAAGACGGACATATCACAAAATGGTAAAAGTTTAGTTGAGGCGATTAACGAAGCGGATAAATCTGCGATTATCTGAGGCCACAAGATTTAGAGGAAAGCTCTCCTTCTAAACTGATATCAATATGAGCAGCGATCGCAAAAACCTCCTTTATATTATTAAAGCGAGAGCTCATGGGAATCGGTTTATGAGATCAAAGATATATTTTTGCTTAAATCGCGTCCGCTGCAAATGAAGGTTTCTATTCAAATAAAGTTTAGGATATAAATAGGCGCAACTTTCAGAATATCTAAAGATTATTATGAATTTAGTTTTGCTGATCGAACTCATCTAAATAAGAATTAAATCAAAACCATAAATGTTGATTTTATTTCACCTGCATTTGAATTAAACCTGCATTTCTAAAAGCGTAGGAATAATATTGAGTAAGTGTTATAATCATGGTTCACCAATGGTACATTGCGCTACACGGGTCTAACCTCAAAAATTTCCTAAATTTTAGGGGAGAGAACTCATCGGATTTGATAGACAATTTTGTGATTGAAGTGTTTATGTATTATATCTACCACTTTAATCATTTATTATATGTCTATAAATTTTTAATTAAAACTCTTGTAAACAATGATCATTAATAAGTTTAGACATTAATTTTAGAGACTTTATGCAATAGGGAACAAATGCTACATTTATTGGAGCGGTATTGACAACAAATTATTTCAAATTGATTTCAATTATTGAAATTTTCAATTCATTGATCTGACATTGAAAAAAATTAAGTTTAGTTCAAAATAAGAATTTAGATCAAATATAATTTTATTTTATGAATTGAGTTGAGATTATTTATGAAATATTGTTTGATGATTCTTTGTTCACTTTTTCTTATTGCAATTTTAGTTTGGAAAAGACTGCATACAATCCTGTATAGCAGGAAAATATTGATAATATCAACAAACAGTACAAGTATAAGGTTTAAAAAATTTATTTTGTATTATATTTAACCAGTAAAACATGCAAAATATTGCAGATAATAACGAATAATGCTAAGTATTTATAATAAAAAAATGAATGCTATTCACTATTAAGTTTTTAGTGCATTAACTGATCCCATAATAATGCTCGGAAAGTAAAATTTCTTTAAGCAATTGATAGTTATATACCATATTATATGGTTTATTATCTGTAGTGGCGATACACAACTTCTTGTATTATTACTTTTCAATAAGACCTCCCAGTATTCAATAAGCAGATTTGTGTCTTCCTGGGGTTCAAGAGTTTGGCGGATCACTTCTGTAGACATGTCACACACCGCTTTTGGTCAAAAATATAAAAAATCTAAGTTTCTGGTTGGTTATAGGTTTATAAATAAAATAATTTGAGTTTCAATATTTTGGAAATACTTTTCTCAAATATCTCTGATTACAGTATATTTTGAATAGACTAACACTTAATTTAATTAAAAACGTGACTTCAAAATTTAGAGAAAGTCTTTATAATTATTTGATTTAAAGAATAGCCGAAAACTAAAACTACTTGACTGAGAATCTCATTGACTGTCTTTTCTTACTTGATTTGGTTCATATGGAAAGAGGAGAGGGAGAACTGATTGGTCTCTAATCTGTTTGGACACAAACCTCTGCGGTTGGGCAAAAGCCACACACAGATGTGCTCTCAATAAGTTTTAGGTTTAAATGCCTTTAATAAAAAAGAATTAATCACTCGGAAAATATGTTTACAACTGAATAAACTATTGAGAAATATTAAAGCATTACTAAAGCCTTGTTTCCGCGAAAGGTTAAAATTTCGATAGAAAAAAACTCCTAGAAATAAACTGATCTCAAGTTATTATTGAGATTATATACAACACAAAATTTTCTTGAAAATTATTTCCAATTTAAGCAACAGATTTAGATTATTGAAAATTTCCTAAAGAGTCAAATATGACTTGTAATACTCTTTATTAATATTAGTATTAATAGAAGCATTACTACAGTAACAGTTTTAGATTCCATGTTTTAATCCATGTTTGGCTGAATAATTCAATTATTGCACATATGTTTAGTATTTATAATGAATTTAATCCACAAATTTTTAAGGATAAATTTAATGAATATTCTCTAAATTTTTCATTTGTAAAAATAATTTTTTAGAACATGTTTTAAGAATATTTGCCAACTTTAATGTTTTAAATTATTTTGTCAATATTTATACACGTTTTAAAATAAATGTTTAAAAACGTTGTTTTAAAACAAATAACCCTAAAGTGTGAACAAATAAAGTAGTTTTTCTAAAAAATAAAATGCTAAAATTAGTAAGTTCTCCATAGAAATGAATAATGACACTCATTGATTGTGCAACACTCATATACGCGATAGAATCACTTTCTTAACAATATTCTAAAAATATGATTGCAATTCGCATTTGTTATACTTTGAACATCAAATAATTTCAAAAATTTTTGTTTCGCAAAAAATATTCTATTGACAAACTTATTGTTTAATGCATTTTTATTATTGCATTTATACCGTATCGATATTTAAAATACGTTTCTTAAAGCCCTATTGAAGCGATGCAATAATGCAGTGTTCCCTTTGAACATCTTAGAGTACAGGAAAGTGCGGCGGTTCACAATTGTTGTCAATTTTTTGTAAACTATAGCCTATAGGGTGTTCCACAATTCCCTTTACATTGAAATCAAATTTTTTTTATTTGTAAACTTATTTTCTCATTCAATGAATACTACTGTTAGACAAATCTTGATATCATTTAAGAGAGAGATTAGTGAATAAGTTATACGTTTAAGGGTTGCGACAATAGCAGCGATTCACTCATTTCTCACTCAAATCTAAGGCTTTTAATAAATGAGTTTTTAAAAGAGAACACTATATTCTTTTTTACATAAAGAATAATAAGCATTTCAAGTCAAAAGACTATTAGAAAAATGCATTAAAAAATTTTGGGGACTTTTCGGGTCTCGAAATGACTCCCAATCGATAGTACTCTTGAATAGTCTCTCAATCGAAATTCTCAAAAATACCACTACTATTAATGCCTTCTCAAGTGTGGATTCACTCGAAAAAGTCTGAAACAGAAGTTCCGCTAAATATTCATAATTGTTATCACATTTCACTTTTTTTTATTTAATAATAAAGAAGTTTAGAAATGATATGGAATTCAAGTTCACACTTCAATTTATTGTAAAAGCGTCTAAATTACAAAATAAAAATTCTATTCATTTCTGCGAACGAACGAATATTTTAATAATAATTTTAAAAATAGTGATTAAACAAAAAATATTACTAAAAGCTCTGTTTGTTTGAAACTTTGTTTCTTAAATTAGTTAATATTTAATAAATTAATTTTCTAAACAATTATAATGTATGAAAATATGAATAATTAATGATTATTTGAGACATTTATTAATGTCTGACTTGAAAGCTGTCGAATTCAAATTCGTTAATAACTCTTTGATTACTGAAATCGCATCCAACTATCTTAGAATAAGGACTACCAGTAGTTGACAACCAATTCTTCCTGTTTTACAAAACAATTAAAGTTTATTCAATCAAATCAAACAATAATTAAATCTTAGGAATACATTCTATCAATCGGTTCCTCTAATCCTTGAATATTTCCGACAACACTTCCATCCCTCGAGTTCTTAACCCAACCCTTTATATTCAATTCTTCTGCTTTTAATTTTGTGAACTATTGTTTTATTGAAAATCAAAATAAATTATTTATGAATTAAATCATAAGTTGATGTCATTTAAAACAATTGAACTAATTATTAATAAATAAGTTTTAATTTATTTAAAAACAAACTATTCATTGATTTAACGGAAAACCAGTTTTGAAAGTGAGACAAACCTTACGAAAGAAAACACCTGTAATTCAAATGGAAATAGTTTTAGAAATTAATAGTTTATTAACATTTGATTGGATAATACCCTGAACTCTACCATAAACTCTAAAATCAACTGATATTAGCCTTAATGTCATCTGAAAATTAATTGCTATTAATATTATTAAAAATATTAAAATAAAAAAATGACATAACTTTAAATGCAATACTTTTATGTTAAACATTATCTTTGTTTACATCCAGTCTATGGCTAACTTATTAGTGAATTTTTGGTCCTTTTTATAGTAGAAGATAAAGCATTGATTTAAGAGAATCTTTGATATTATAAAGAGTAATAAAACACAACTATTGATAACTAAATTGAACTCTACATTTAAATGTCTCAAAAAATATTCAATGATTTTGATATTATTGCTCGTGAAAGTCGTGCCGGAGATAAAAACCATTTAACTGTTGAGCGAAACAATCGTGAGTTAAACTAATTTTCAAAAGTAATAATAAATTAAGTTAAGCTCAACTCGAGTGCAAGTCTTGAACTTTATGTAAACGTTGCAAACCCTCAACTCAACTATACTTTAAGTTTATTTAATTTGAAAACAAGTTTTCAAATAATTGCAAAAGTATCTTAAAAAGTGTGAAAATTCGTGTTTTAATTGTTTTAAAGGAATGCGATTTTTAATTAAGTCATTCAAGTTTTAAAAGAAATTCACTAAAAAACAAATATTTTCTAAATATTTAATGTAAACAAAGTTTTGAAAGGACTCAATATTAATATAAAAATATGTCATTTCGTCGATTAGCAAAATATGTGACTGTTATCGGCATAAGCGGTGCTTCGGTTCATGTCTTACA
>JAQIWZ010001326.1:0-12360 GCA_034697245.1 Malaconothrus monodactylus
TACAAAAGCATTTCCTCTTATCCTAACGTTGGCTAAAAATGTCAATTGATATTCAAGTTAATGATAGCGTACAGAAACCGGAAGTCAACTATACAAAGATGTCATCAACTAATCCATCATCGATTGAGCTCAAAAGTTTGACGAGTTATGAATTATTTCCTCCTTATGTCAAGCGAAGAGTCAAAGCTTTGAAAAAATTGCAGTTCGAAAAGAGCAAAATCGATGGCGAGTTCGAAAAGGAAGTCTTCAATCTTCGAATCAAATTCGCCGCAAAATATGCTCCACTTCTCGATAAGAGAAGGGATATTATCTCTGGAAAGCACGAGCCAAACGATAATGAGTGCAATTTTACTTTGGGTGAAGACGAACAACTTTCAGAAGAACTCAAACGAAAGTTAAACATAGGGGAGAAAAAAGAAACCGAAGTTTTCAAAGGAATTCCAGGGTTTTGGCTGTTGGCCATGAAGAATGATCAAGAAATCGAAGACTGGATTGAACCGCATGACGAACCAGTTCTCTTGCACTTAATGGACATCAAAGTTATACGAAGTAATAGTCCACCAAAAGTGACCCTTAAATTCTTGTTCAGTCCGAATGATTACTTCACGAACAGTGAGCTAACAAAGGAGTATGAGTTAGTCTTTGGACCTGATCCTAAGTATCCGTGGGATATGCAGGAATACGTGGCTTTCACACGTAAAGGATGTGCTATCGATTGGAAAAAAGACAAAAATGTGACACAAAAGACTCGAAAAGTGAAGATTCCAAAGAAAGAAAATCAGCCTTCGGGTGAAGTCGTAGAAACCTTGAACTCATTCTTCGACTTCTTCGATCCACCGAAAGTTTCAGAAAAAGCAGAAAATATTGACGACCGAACTATGGACCGATTGGTTATGGACTGGCGATTAGCGAAAATCCTCTACTCGTCATTCATTCCTAATGCAGTCCTCTATTTAACTGGAGATATATTCGATGACTACGACGAGGAGGACGAGTCTTCTGAATCTGATTCATCAAGTAGTGCCTCATCGAGTCCTTCTTCTACCGGAAGTGCTTCATCGAAGAGTTCCACTGATAGCTCTAAATCTCTGTTCAAAATGGTTGAGAAGAAAAATAATTAGAAAGAGCACAAAATTTCTGTTATTGTACATTAACTTATTTTGAATTCAAAACTTTGAATTATTTCAAAATTTTCTGCTTATTTTGAAAAATCCTTTAATAAAATTGTAGATTTTCTTTAAAGTTGAATAATCAAAATTTTTCTATCAGAATGAAAGGTGCAAAAGAAAAATTTTAAATATTAATAAATACTTTGATTATAGTTTCAAAACATACTATAATCTGATGCAAATACTATGTTGTCATAAACTCTCTGGTTATTTTGAATAAAGAACTGGTTAGTTACTGTTTATGCCCTTCAAAAAGAATTAACAATTTTCTATTACCTGTATTTAGAAGTAAAAGTGGAATATAATTCACATTAGGATTATTGAAACTTATCAACTCAGACAAAAATGCGATAGAAGTATGATCTTTAGACCAATTAGTTATCTTTATTTGAAGCGATAAACTATGACGTAAAATAAAATTTAAACAACGACTTGAACAGAAATTAATGTTTTATCGATTATTTTGGTAGTATTTTATTTTGTTATTAAATAATTATCAAATTCAATTAATGCCCAATCGAACCGCCAAACAGTCATGAGAGCTGATTATAATAATAATAACGATTTTCTCTCATTTTATCGGAAAAAACTTGATTCCAAACAACGAAATTCCGTAAAAGTTTATTTTATCACCTCATGTATAGAACTGGTGTTGAAATAATCAACTTTGTATCTTAAGAGTGGTTTCAATTAAATATTATTTATCGAATCTGACGGAAAGAGCAAAGAGCCACCGACTCTGATTTTTATTTAAGTGCATTTTGTCTCATTTAATGTCGAAATCAAATATTTGGATTTATCACAGACTTAGGTTTTAGATTCAATTGTGTAAATACTTCTCAAAAAATAGTTGAAAACTTTTCAAAGCTTCAACTTTCATAGAAATAAAAACTTTAATTTTGAATAAATGCCATTTTCATCGAATCAAATTTGTCGCATATGTCTCGAAAATGACTCAATAGATAAATTGATTACTCCCTGCAAATGCAGCGGTTCTTCAGAATATGTTCATCGAAATTGTCTGAATAGATGGCTCAAAACGAGAAGTGGACGCAAACGAATGCAATGCGAAATATGTAAATCTAATTATGTCTATCATTACAAAAATAAAACTGAAGAATTCCTGCAATTTTTTGAAGACATTTGGGATTCATTTATGTTTTTTCTATTCGATCGAAATCAACAGTTATTAACAATAATTCTTAGCATTGTTTTTGGTATAATCACAACATATATGTATTATTTTTTATTTGCCGGTTCTCTTCATGTGACCATTCATTCGGCACTTTTACCTGATATGGATTTATTAATTTGGAAAAAATCTGACGCCTATGCGATTGTTTGTATTGATAAAGACTGTGACTGCGAGACTGATATCCATAACGACAATAATAATCCCAATTGGAATCATGAATGCCATAATTGGAATAATAAGTCGGTTTCAATTTTAAGTAAAGTTACTTTTCTTGTCTATGACGCAGATCACGGACACGACGACGACTTTATTGGTGGAGTCAGTCTAACAATATATCAAATGATGTTTAATGGCTATAATGGTAAAGATGTTATACTCAAATGGGATAAACCATATCCGGGAAGTTTAGCCATTCAAATCAAATGGTTGCCAACACCTATGCGCTGGTTCGCAAAAGTTATTGGAAAATAATTTAAACTCATTTATGATAGCAGTTATATTTGATATTTATATTAAAGCAAAGCTTTCATTTCATTTTTGGTAAACTTTTCCTATTTTCAAAAAATAATCTGTTGAATAAATTCCTCAGGATTTTGTTAATTTGTTTGAATTTATGTAGTCTTGATCTCAAAAACTTATCTTTAAATTGATTAAAGAAAAAAAATGAACAAAAATTTTATTCTAATATATATTATATTATTGTATTGTATAATTTTTATTTCATTAAAACTTTATTCAAATTTATGAAATAAAGAATTATTTATCAAGTTCTTCAAAATTCTAGTTTGAATTGGAAGCTTAAAGGCATCCACGCACTTGCTTTAAGGTGAGGCTCCCAAAATCCATCACAACTAGCCTTATAAGCGTTTTCTACGATGTGATAGCTATTTGGATTTAATGTCATGTATTTTACTGACGGGTTCTTCAAATTTCTATCTATTGCTTCGACCCATTCAACTCCATTGACTGCCGGCGGTTTACTATAAACAACAAGAATTAATTAATTATTTTTTGAAATACCAGTAGTTTATAGTTTTTTTTATTATCTCTATAGTAACCCTGTTTTAGCAAAAGTACTCCAAATATGAACCATAGTTTCACTCAAATGAATTTGATCTTCATTGTAATCTTGAGGATTTCGAAGAGGACTTCCGAATACATCTAATCAATCAATTTGAATAAATTAAATGCAATTATTTAAATGTAATTTATTTAATTGATTTACATTTATTATCATCTGCGTGTCGAACGCCTGTCCAGTCTTTTCTGGTAGTGTAAGTCAGTCTATATGAATAGGCTTTGTTCGATGTGCCCTTGATTACAAATTCAGAACCAAATATAACGGTAGGGCAACTGTAGATATATATTACAAATTAATGTCACTTCATTTGTTCATTTGATGTTAAGATTAGACTTTAATTTTGAAGAGAAAATAATAGTGAACAATAAAATAAAATTTACGTCAATTGAAAGTCGCCAAAAGCATTGCTAACCGCACGCTTGAGTTCCACTCCATCTTTGTCTGTTAAGTCTGAAAAATTTAATTCATTTTATTATGTCCACTACTCTCTCACTTATCCCTTTGGTCTTTCATTTGTTAGTGAATTGAGTTCTTTCTAAAGTTCTGTATCAAAGCTCTATTTCTCATATATTTGATTTTAGAGTAAAAACTAAAGAAATAATTGAATTTTTGACCTTTTGTGTAAAAGTCAGCCACGTCATTAGCAAATGGAACTTTCAAACCAGAAAATAATAATTGTATAAAAAGTTTCGCTTTAGCCACAGTCATCGAGCTATCAGGACTGTCTGGCTTCAAATCAGGAATGAATCCTGCCGCGACAAATCCTGAACCCTCGTCGTTGCACGTGCCAAATAGTAGCTCAATATTATGCCTAAAAACAATAAAATTGATATTTTTATATTTTCTCATTTTATTTGAAGTTTATGGCAACGCTTCTCAAACTCGGTTTGGAGAATCACAAGTGATCCGTGACCAGAAAAAGTCTGAGAAGTACTGATTTACGCAATTACTTGAAATCTCCATTTTCTAGAGCTAATGACGGCTTAATTGGCAATAATTTGTCGCCATAAATGGGGCAAAAGAATTCTCCGCCGTAACGCTTTTTATCAGTGAAAGTAACTACTTTTTGAGAATCAACTTTTCTTAGACACGAAACGTTTATTTTATCAGTTGTATTGTCAAAACAGTCGAACTCTTTTGCCATTTCAATAGATCTCTTATGTGCCGTTTCTTTCGATTCCGATCCAACGTATGAGTTAGCAGCACCGCTTTGCATTATAGCTCTATGGAATAAGTTTTGATTTTTCATCAAAACAAGAGCAGAGACAGCCATACTTCCAGCACTCTCTCCAAATATGGTCACTGAATTAGGATCACCGCCAAAGTGTGCGATATTTTCTTTGACAAAATTCAAAGCTACCAAATAGTCAGTGAATGCTTGATTTCCAGGCGCTTCATCTGTTCCATCATATAAGAAGCCAAATGCTGATAGTCTGTAGTTAACTTCAACGACAACAACATCGCCGATGAGACTTAAATAAGTGGCATTAAATTCACCAGAAAATATAGTTCCCGTAATATAAGCGCCGCCGTGTATCCAAAACATAACTGACTTTTTGATTGGATTATCGAATTTCTCGTGAGGAGTATAAATATTAACAAACAAACAATTTTCATTTGCATTGCTTTGCTCTGGTTGCATACATGGAGAACGACCTGTATATCAATTATTAAATATTAAATAATCAAATTATTGGCCTACTAAACAAATGGCATACTATTCGTTGCATCTAAAACACCATTCCATTTGTTTGCGGGTTCTGCTGCTTTGAATCTTAACTCTCCAACCGGTGGCTTAGCATATGGTATGCCTTGAAATACAGAAATTGTTCTGTTTTTCTCTTTTATAAATAATGAACTTCCTTTGACTTGACCTAAACTTGTTGTCACAATTGGCGAATCGGCCGAAACATTATTAATCAAATTATATGAAACACAAGCAATTAATATTAAATAATAATACATTTTAAATCTATTGATATAACTATTGTTTCAGCCAATTATGAGAAAAATACTTTTAAAGAGTTGCTGAAATTAAATAAATATCATTGAAACCAACACTTGTCAATAATTCTGATGAGATAAGTGCTGATAAAATAGTGATGAAGCAATCCATGAATTGTTTAGTATCCGTAACATTATCAAAATCATAGGATTTAAACTTTAATCTAAAATTATAGATACTGACCACTTGACTCTTAACTGCACTGCAACTCTTGGTTTCAATGCTTCTGGAACTGAACCAACTCTTTCTGTTGGAATTTTGCTTCAATTCGCCCATTAATTTTCAGTAAAAAGTTTGAATACAGAGTTAACCTTGAAGTTTCACTAAATAACTTATTAACAAATAATATAAATTAAAATTAAATTATCCTTCAGTATTAAAATGCATACCATTTTTAGTTTTATAAAATTTTTTAAAGGAAAATTACAGATAAAGAATTTAAAGTTAATTTCTTAAACAAAAACTCACGAAACTTCTGTTTAAATTAAAAAATTTTAAAACGGTATCAGAGCTTGACATCAGTTTAACATATATTGAAAATAAGAATTAGTAATGCAGTACAGCATTTGATAAAGAAGTTTCTTTATTGTAAATCTCTGTTGTAAAACTTTCGATAATATGAGTTAATGAACATTTTTTAATTTTAAACATCTAATAATATTTGCAATGAGTGAAACTCAGAAAATAGAAACAAAATTCTTCATAATTATTGAGCAAAGTTTTGTTTGTCTTTGAAGTAACTCTCAAATAAATACGAGAGTATAAAAGTAAGTGTATAACAATTGTATATCAGTTAATGGAAGGAGAGATATGAAATTATGAAACGAATAAACACAATATGGCAAGTTTACTGTGTATTCACTTTTTCTTTGTTTTTAATGCTCAAGTATTTAAGACTGAATGGGTCGATATATACTTCTTTTGGGGTCAAACTTATGCTTTGATAACTTCAAGAATCCTGATTTCATATAATAGAGCACTGTTCGCAAAGCGGAAATTTTTTTTTTAGTTGTTGTTCACTTCTTTTCAAACGTGTGTTCTGTTCTTGTAATTGTTTAACTTGATTCTCAAGTGAAGCAATCGTGTTATTCTTTTGTTGCAATTCATCTTTCAATTTATTTAATTCTATTAGACATTCGCAATTCTGACTTCTATTCTCAAACACTATTGGAAGGGAATCCGATTTTTTGATAGCAAAGGCATAAGTACTTTCATCTTCAAAATCTTTTCTTATCCAATCGGGAATCTATTAATTTAATTTTGGACGTTTCAAAAATTCAATCAATCATTTTGAATATTAATTAACTTTAATAAATAACAATAATTGAGAGTTTGATATTAAGACGTCTTACATTTTTACTCGAAGTACTGCTGCTTTGGTGACTCGTGGCCATTCTTAATGAAAAATCTTCTTCGCTGACAGTTGACAGTCTCAAAGTTGGGATGGGCTGAGTTTTGTCTTCAATTTCTGATGATAGTGGAATAGTAGTATCGATAACAATATAGATGGTATCATCAGGAAAGCAGTAGACGTTGACTAAGCTAACTATATCTCCATCTCCAAGATTTACCGGAGAGGCATAAAGTGATATAATAGCTTGTGGTTTGAGAATTACAGATCTATTTATTGAAGAGAGGAGTGAGAGATCGCTCAAGTTGTCGATTATTATTTTAGGGTCGCGTATTTGCACAATGGGATAATCGGGACCTAAACTTTCGACCGCATTCATCAGTGATTGATTGCATTCACCTTTTTTTTAAAGCAAATAAATTTATTTTAAATAAATGTCTGTTTGAGATATCGTCCGACCAATCAGTTTAACTATTCTTTTATTGGAAAGATATAAAATTTTTATTGAGAATAAACTTAAAATCTTTATCCAATTTCAAGCTTTTTATTTTATTGATTCTTAGGATTTCTTTATCACTAAACGAACTGTTCTTTTATTTAGTGTGATATAAACATTTAATTTGAGTGTAACTAAATTTAGTAGGGATTGTGTCTTTTCATTTAGAGATTTTATTCATAACAAGTCATTTATTGTGCTTTACAAACAGGCAATTAAGTCGGAGATGCAAAGGCAAAGCTTCTATTCAAAAACAACTAATAAAATGTTAAAGATATTCAAAGCATAGGGAAACCAACCAATAAGGGAAACAAATTAACAGCTAATTGATTGGAAAGACTTATCTCTATTCGCTATCAACATTACGCAAACCTAATTTAATGGCTTCAGACGTAAGATCGTTGTCAAAACTTTGATTTTCTGAAATATTTTATTTAATTTTAGTTTTTCGAGTAATTTGTTATTAAATCGATAAAAAAATATATTACCATCAGTTTGAGAAATATTTAAATAGCGAGCGCCCCAAAAGTAAACAGTATTCTCACTATTTGAAGCTATAGTAAAACAAGAGCCCGTTTGCACTCTCTATAGATTACACATTGAATATCTATAAATATATTTTTGCAATTATTTTCACAATTTTTTACTCACAATAATAGACTGTTCTGGCAATAGTCTTACAAAATGAGGTTTATGCGAAGGTCTGACGTGACCCAAACCTAGTTGCGCATCAGAATTACAGCCAGATGTAATTATTTTTCCGCCTTCAATAAGGAATGCTGTGTGACTTTTTCCTAAGCTCACTGAATGTACTCTATTTCTAAGCCATTTTAATTTAGTTGGTATCGATCTTTTTGCAACTTTTATCGTTTTAAATTGTATTTTCTCATTAAGACCCAGTTTATTATAATCATTATTGCCACACATCCAAACAGATCCGTTATCATCAATAAAAGCAGTTGAATCGTGACCACAAAAAACATTTTTAATTATAACCCCATCTGGGAATCTAACAGTTGCCGGTATATCAACATTGATGTCTTGAGTATCGATTCCCAGTCTTCCGTCAATATTAGAGCCCCACGAATATGCCTTTCCGTCCCCTGTGGCGACGGACACATGATTTGGACCACAACTAACACACGCGACGTCAGCGCTTAATAATGCATCGACTAATTTGGGTGTAAAACAAGAAATAGTGTCAGATCTGCCCAAACATCCACTTTCTTTATCGCCACAAGTCATAACGAGACCGTTTTTACTGACAAATACACTGAAACCATCGCCAGCACATATGCGGACTATATTGCGATTACGTATAGATTCAATACATTTTGGCTCTGATATTGAAGTTCGCACTGATTCCCCGAGTCCTAATTGGCCTTTAAAACCACAACCCCACGAATAGACAACTGAATTATAAGACAAGGCTAGAAAATGTGTCGAACTTTTGCTAATCTATGAAAACCATCAAAAAACTTTATCACAAATTTGACAAATTTATCAGATTATCGAACAATAAACGGAATAAATTTATCTCATAATAGTTTAAATAATATTCTTATTTCTAATATGAAAATTATCAGATATGTGCAGAGTTTCATAAACACTAACAGTGCAGGTACTGTAGACCTGGTAGGTCTGTGCAAACAATGCTCATTCAGTTCAATTTTAAGAAAAATTTGTCTCTAATTTTTCGTCAGTTTTACATTTATTCTTTAGAAAAAATAACTGTAAAACTGACTAAAACTTTGAGACAAATATCGCTGATATATACATTTACAGTATATACAAGAAGGGCATTATATATACATTATATGTAAGACTCGAACTTTACATTCATTTTCCTCACATATAAGATCTCTTATGTATTTCACTGTGAAATATATAAATCATTTACCTCTACTTTTATACAGCTTTCATGAGTTTCTTTATTTAGAAAATAGTGAATGATTTCATACAAAGAAGAGCTGAGATAACATTTTTCTCATTGAAATAGAGTATTCTAAGTATTTATTTCTCAATAACGATTATAAGTATACAATAACTTTAATCCTGGACTGACAAACATGAACTAAAAACATATTTCTATTTAATCATTAGTTTGACGATTTTCTCTTTGTATCCAAATGTTACTATTGTTATTATCTGAGCGTGGAATCAAACAGAAAGTAAGTTTTTCAAATGAAAAATTGAAGAGCAGGCCGGAAAAAGACAGATCAAAAATTCAATTGAAATAATAAAATAAAATTAGCGCACTTTCAAATATTTGAATTCACTCTTTGAAAATGCAAGATTTAAATTCTTTTAAATAACTTTTAAATTTCAAGCAAAGAAAACTGCATTTTACAGAAAATTAAGGCTCAATTGTGTCTCAACTAATATATAAAGTTTTCATTCGAAAAAATTCTTTTTGATTATTAAAAAAAGATAATAAATTCTTACACAATTAGCAAAAATTTTGTACTTTCTTTCTCACTAAAATCAAATGCAACTTGTATTCGATAGAAGTGTAAACATATTAGATAGAAAGTTATATTCAAGCGATAACTTTGCAATTGACATAAGTCTTTCTCTAATCCGTACAAATTATTCTCTGAATCAATAAAATTAATATTAAATAAAAAAATATTAATATTGAATTTGTTTTAATTCGAGCATAAAATTTCTCTATTCGCTTAATCTAATGAACATAATGGAGACGTTGCACAGGCCTACCTATAACTGTTAATCTCAATGAGAATATACCTCTTTGATTCTTAGCTTTCGTGGTAATAATAGAGGAGAAAGTTTAATATGTGGTTCACGCGTTTCCACTTCGTATACGACAGATCGCGGATATCTCATTGAACTATTAAAGTATTTTATTCCATATCTACATTAATCTCGAAGAACCAATAGTTCAGTTGGTGTCTACCTACTATTTTGGGACGTAACTCCAGCATTTATGATAGAAGTCGACAAAAGCATTTCTTGATAGTATTGCGACCATAATTGGAAGCGATCGAGTCGTAGTTTATTTTGTAATTGTGTCACATTTTCCATTACTTGACGAGCCGACGGACGCATATCTGGATTTTTTTGTAGCAATTCTTTAATCAAATTTCGAAATCCGATGGAATAATTACGCTTCACGGGTGCGAATTGACCCTAAAATTAAAGTTAAAAGTTGAATATTTTTATGATATTTTTAGTTTCTCTTGAGCCAAATTAAGATAATTAATGAAAAATATAAACCTTAACAATTTTATTTATCAGCGCTGGCAAATTGGAACCTTCAAAAGTTTTTTGAAGACATGCCATTTCATAGAGAACACAACCCAACGCCCAAATGTCTGATTTTTGGTTATAAAACTTTCCTTCGCACTAATCATAATTAGTTTCAATGAAATTCAATAATAAATTAAGTGTTTGATTGTTAGAAAAAAAAATTAATTACAATTTCAGGGCTTATATAATAAGGTGTTCCAACACATGATTCCGCATCTCTTCTTGAAGTTAACATTTTAGATATACCAAAGTCTCCAACTTTAATACATCCCTCTTTATTAAGAAAAATATTAGCAGTTTTGATATCTCGATGTAAGACATTATTTTCATGCAAATGAGTGATCGCCGAAACGATTTGCCCAAATATTGACAAGATTTCGTTCTCTTGTAATGGAGTTGATAATTGAGCTAAAAAGTCGGACAGAGTCCCGGCGTCCGCGTATTCCATCTCAATATAAAGATTGCCATCACTTTCAAAGCTATCATAATAGCTAATTATATTTTGATGATTTAATATCGACAATACTTTCACTTCATTGATTGCGAGATGACGTTCAGACGCACTCAAGTCATTCATATTAATTTCTTTGAGAACAACTAACAAGCCGTCAGATTTTTTCCTATATAGTACTGCTGTACCAAAAGCTCCTTTAATTTGAAACAATCGAAATTTTTGACTTTGATTTGGTATTGACTTAAGATAAAAATTATTCAAATAATGCATACCTTTTCCAACAACTCTTATTTTTTCATAATTATCCCAATTTAGTTCTTTAAGAAAAGTTATTCTATTTTTTAATCTTTCTTCCCTTAAATTTTCTAATGACGAAGAAGTTTCTGCAAATTGCAATCCTTTTGTTTCTCTCATCATAATTGAATTAAGTTTCAGTTTATTTTCACTCAATACACAATATAGTCACTGACACATCAATGAATTTATTGTTAAGTAATGCTATTTTGTTCAATATTAGTAAAACAGAACACAGCGGGAGAGCTATTTGTCTTTAAAGTGATTAGATTCAATTTGTGTCAGATAAGACTTGTACAGTGCTCACTCTTCTGTAATAACAGCTCTCTCGCAAAAAAATGATGCGATAATATTTTTACGGATTTAATACGTTAGCGTTGAATTATTATTATTATTATTATCTCTTTTTTTCATATCGAAGTCGAACAAATAATTGTAAACAATTATTTTCTATAGAAACAGATCCTAAACAAAATATGTAGAAAACTTTTAAGGAAACAAAGTCTGAAAACAGATTTGCAAAAATATTTTTAACCATTACATATAGCTCTTTCATTGCAAAAATAGTAAATCAATATTAATTGAATAAGTTTTGAAACTATGCTTTTTTAGATATCTATTAGTTGTCGCTATTTCTGAGTCTCGAGTTCGAGTCATAGTTTCGAGTCTCGAAATTTTCAAAATTTATTATTAGACATTCGATCTATTCTGCTATAAATCAAAAATTTTGATTGTCTTGAGAGCACTCAATCTCGATCTTCGATCGATCGGGACTTAATTTCTATGCTCACACTGTTTTGAACGAATTACTCGTGTTCTAAAAATGTTTATAATAATTTGGTAATTTTAAAATTATTATAATATTCTGCATCAAAATAAACTACAAATGAGTAAACTGTAGTCAAAACTTAAGTTAGAAATGCAGCCATAATTAAAGTTTGTTAATTAGCGCAAACTCTTTGATATAGCATAGAAAAGGGGATTATTGTTTATTACTATAAAAAATAAACATAAACAATATTAAACACATGCATAACTTTAATCA
>JAQIWZ010001327.1:0-12360 GCA_034697245.1 Malaconothrus monodactylus
TCTCTTTCCTCCAATATAGTTAACAAGGGAGGGATCAACTATTTCGTAGTCGGGGGTGAATTCATGCCTCTATGACTGCTGATGAACGTGAACCAGAAATGTTTCGTTGCTCAGCATAAGGGTTTGCTATATCTTTGCTGTAGACATACTGTATCTGATGGCTTTAAGTCTGTTAAAGTGTTTTTGTTGCGGTTTGAGTCGTGACGAGGGATTCCACTCATACAATACTAGTATATAAGTTATATGATTAAGTAGTTTACATGACTTTAAAAAAAAAGTTTGTGTTATATTCGTTTATAAGTGGAATTGTATTTTATAGACTTTTTTTCGTAAAATAGATTTTTGCCAAATAGGATTTATTTCTTTTAAAAGTTAAAATACTGTAAAATATATGTTGAAATTCTAAAACAATATCTTCCGAAAAAACTTCTTCTATTTTAAAAGTTTCGGTCAAAAGATTAAGTCATTTGTTTTTTCAGTTCTAAAATATCTATTTAAAAAAAATTCAATTCTAAAAATACTTCTAAAAGTTCTACTTTTCTCTGTAAAAATCATAACTGAAGTTTGGGTTTCAGAGATTTGAAATTTATGACAAGAGTTACATAAAGTATTTTGCTATCAAACAAGTTATAAAAGGAATTTTATTATTCATAATTAAAATCATAATTTTTTGATGTCGTGAACATTATTCAAATGAGAACTAATACCATTTGAAGGAATACTGATGTGAACCTAAATTAAGCTCAGAGTTAATAAATGGAAAACTTTAAAGTTAGTTCTTTGAAGTTATTAAAGACCAAATCTAACCTTTGACCGATTTTACAAACAAAAGAATCATTAGATTAATTGCACGAAATTCAACTTATTTAGAATTTAAATTCAAGGGCAAAATACAAGATTATAATGAATATAATCTATTAAATAGTTAGTAAACAGTAAATAGTAGTTCAGCAGCACATGATTGCAGTGGCTCTTCGTTAATAAGGAGATAATAATAGACTCAAGTTTATTACCTTTGATACAATTAAAAAATAAGATTGTTCTCTATTTTCAAAAGTTAGTAAATTAGTTGAGTTATAATTAAATAAGAAGGTCTTTCTCTCATTCATTGTCATTCATTGTAAAGAATTTTCAACTTAACAACTATTTGTGAGAAAAATATTTAGTTCAATGCAAACAATTAGTTATCGATCTATTGACGTCAATACTCAGATATTTTGTTAAAACTTTTTTATTTATAGATAATTATAAACTCGGCCCAAATTTCGCCGTTAGCATAGATTATATTTAATATTTAAAATTATTTCGAAATGACATTAATTAGTGATTGACTAACAAATAATAACTGGAAAAATAATATCAAGGACTCTGAACAGAACAAAGTCAATGTTGATAAGCGCAATTCAGAACAAGTCATTAAGATTTTCTTTTCATACTTATCGAATTACAATAAAGTTTGATAATTAAGCAAATCTGATGTTTATTTTTTTCATATTTTTGAATTATACATAATTAAAGCTGAAGCTCAAAACTTAAGATTATTAAACATCAGATCCTGAAAAAGTTTGCTAGGGGAAAAATTGAAATTAAGATATAAATAGACGAACTTGTTATGAAAGGAACATTAATGAAGTCTTTTTCTATTAGAGACCATTTATTCAAGAAAATGCATTGATTATGCTGTTAAGTGATATTTGATGCTCTTTAGAAAAATTTGGAAATTTACTCAACTAATTAATGTAGCAGTAAATGCACAAAAAGTATGAGACTTCAAACTGATCAAATAAAAGATATCATTGAAAGTTTGAAGAAAACTTTTTAGTTGAGTTGCAGTTTCATAATTTTGATACGTGTTTCAAATGCTTAAGTTTTTAATGATCTGATTCTTTAAATTTTAGCTAAAATAACGCAAAAAATAGTTACAAATCACGCTCACTTGCAATACAATGTGCAATAATGGCAGGTCGTGTTCAAGCTATTGTGAATCGACGAAATTTAAACATGAAAGTCATTATCAACAAAGGTTTTTCTATTCTCGCGATTCATTCAACTTTTTCATATACTTAACTCTCTTGAAAATTTTTTTCATTAACTCTCAACTATTGCATTGATTTAATTAATTATTCAATAAAGACAGCTTTTCTGCTGTCCAAAAATGGTTATTATAGTTTTGAATTTAATTTTGAACCTTATATTCAATTATAACAGTCTCACGTTTAACCCAAGAATGAACAATAATTGAAATAATTTAATACAAAATAAAAGTATTTCTTTTAAATTTAAAAATAGTCTCAAATTATGTTTAAGAATATACTGTATTTTCAATTTTCACTGTTTTAGGCAAAAAATTATGAGTTGATAAAAAAACTTTTTAATGATTTGATTTATTTGTAAAAGTATCTGTCACTTCTTGTTAACTTTTGTTTTAGAAATTAAGTTCCAGATTAAATAATTGAGAATTAATTAATGATAATTATAACATAAATGCGAGTTCACGTACTTGACTCAATTCAAAAGATTGCGATCTGGTTAAAAAATGAGATAACATTTTTTTTGTAAATGTAAATTCAAAGTATTTCAAACTTATTAATTATCTATTTATAAAAAAAATAATCTGCTTATGAGTGGGTTTCAGCGCTTTTCTATTGCTCAAAATCAATCAAATAAAATAATTAATTGAACAGCTCTTCGTGCCCTTATTAAAGAGAAAAGATAAATTACTAAAAATATGGCTTTAATATAAATATTTGATCAGTAAATGTGTCATAAACTTAATGATTATAAAATAAATTGGAAACGAGACAGAAAAAGGTTCAACAGATAAACCTAATTAAAGATAACATGATTTCCACCAATTTTTAGGCAATTTATGGCACTTGAAGTCTTAAAACTTAAAACTTATGAATCAATCGATCATTCCAACAAGTGATTGCCCAAAAAATTATGTCAAAACTTAGAAAGCGTGGAGAAAATTTGACACATTAGAAAAAACGCGACAATTACAAAGCATAAAGCCATTCATTAAATCCATACACTAGTGATCTTGTGGCCGATATCTTAAAACCTGCCATCAAATAGTGTTTTCCATTAGAGTTGTTTCTCCTCAATCTTCTAAAAACCGGTGTCTGAGGTCATCATTGAAGAAACCGCTTTTTTGGTGCTGTAATCAATGTTTTTATGTGAGGAATTTTTCTTTCACGTTTGCTTTAATCCTAAATATGGGACTGAAAAAAAACTAATTTCATGATCTGAAAACGAGTGCGTTTTTAGCATAAAATTGATTATGTTTTCTAAATTGTGTTTGAAATTAGTTTCGAGATTGAATGTATTAATTGTGAAAATTTATGCCATAATAAAATTTTAATAACTAAGGCTTTTATGAAGTTAGAGTTACCAAAAGCTTAATTATCTAAACGGATCTGAACTTTCATGTCAAGATTTCATTCAAAATTTTCTTAATTTGAAAAGTAATTTATTATGTGGTCTGAAAAAAATTAATCCACAGATTTGACACAGAAATATCATTAATGATAAGATTCAGTCGACATCAAAAATAAGAGATTAAGAGAGTCTAAAGTGTGGTTAGTTTACGATCTGAACATCATTTCATTATATCTCAAAATCCCAATTGTTATGAGATGAAAATCGGATATAAAAATTTATTCAGAGTCGTAAAAACTATGTTTTATGATTTATAAAAGATGAAAATCATATAAAAAAGGTTTCGTTTGTTTATGAGTCAGATATTGATAAATATATAATTTCTAAAATTCTAAACTTAACACTTGACTTATAAAAAGGGGGTTACAACTCATAAAACAGGATTTGAATATGAATAAAAAAATAGGTATACAATAAAAACCAAATGACTTATAAACAATTCAAAGAATTTTTTTGGCATTTTAAACAAGAGTCAGTTATATTCTATTATTGATTTTATGAAGTCTAAAATAAAGATATTAAGATTTTTCGTTTATTCGCATAGAAAAAAACTTCTAGACCTTTGCTTAAACTCAATGCATAACAGAATTATGCTCTAAAAAATGATTTGAATCGGTCTAACGATTTCATTGTTTTTCTCCGCGAGACTCAAAAGTGTAGACTTTCTAGAGTTCAATTATTTCTATTCTATAGAGACTGATTGAAAGGAAACTCTGAAAAAGCAAATCAACTTTCAATAAAAATCGATAATTCATCTTAAATATAGATTATTTTGTAGTGCGAATAATAAATACTAATAATTAAAAGTTTTAATTTAAAACTAGAATTAATGCCCTCTGATATATATAATCAACTCATATTCCGCTTCCTTAGAGCGAAAACCTCTTTAAAACTCTTTAAACTCTTATTTTGACACATTAATAATTTAATCTTTATTTCAAGTTTATTTTCAAATTTAGTTTATGATAAAAAATTTGAACGCAAGAGAAACTTTCTTTGAAGTTTAAAATGTAAGGAATGAACTCATCAAATATTGATAAGTGAGATATAGTTTATGCATTTTTCTTCATATAATTAACAATTTATCTATAATATCAATCTAATACTTTTCTGAGATTGAAATTTGCTTTCAGGAAAACTGTCTTAAACTAAGTCATCGCTTCAGATAAAAAGCAATTTCAGCCTAATATGGATTTAAAGAGCGTTTATTTTGACGTTTAAGTTTTCAAAAACTTCTTTCAAACCAGATCTTTATTGGGTTTAAAATAAATAATAAGAGAAATAACTCTTCAGAACATTAATACAGTGTTAGTGATCAAAATACTCCTTAAAATATAGCTCAAAATAAATTTTCAACTTATTTAAATCTCATTTAAATGAAACTCAAAAAAAGTTTTATTTGTCTGAATGTTATTGAGACTAATAGTTATAATTGAAAGAAAAAAACTTTGATATCATTGTTCTATTTATCCATTTGTGTTTCGCCCGTTATTGTGTCATTTTTGTACACATAGTAAAATACACACATTTAATAAGAACTATTTTATTTTTAATATAATTAGCAATTTTTACCGTAAAAACTGGTACTCCTTAAAAAAGGTCAGACTTTGAAATAAAACAGTTACCTATCTTTCAAAATAGTACTCCTTTGAAAATATGAATTATATAATGAATCAAAGCATTAATTAATGTCATTCAAAGAAAAAATTGATGGGAAGAATAGAAAGGATGAGAAGTGTGGCAATTGATGCCTTTTTTATTCACGTCACAGATCTCTAAATAAGAACTCATATAAAATACAGACACAACAAAAAATTTAATCTAAAACTACGAACAACTTATGGTTCAATTATTATTAATTGAAAATTCATGTCATTCATGAATCCACTGAAAAGTTTAAGTCTAGAAATTTTCATTTGAGTTCAATTAAATCTAAATTTTGAAAAAAATAAAAAAAACAAAAATTTAAGCCAAAAATCGCATAATTGAGTAGAAGTATTGTTAAAAAACTTTTCCCATGAGTTCTAAACTAAAGAATAATTGACTTTTTTGAATGGATTTGTGCTTTTTTCGATAATTATCTTGAGTAGTAAATAGAGGAATAGGTTTTTAGTGATATGGATATTAAAAGCTGAGTTATTTATATAACATTTATGTAAAACACGTTTAGTGGCATAGATTTTGGAACAAGTATTAACCATTTTTCAAAATGCTATTTAAAAGTCACTCCAAAGCTAATTGATTGACATTTCTTACTTGTTAAATAAAAATATGAACACAAAGTTATTCCATGTCTGCGTTATTATCTTTAGAGATCACCTAATATTTTATGGATATTATAGTGAAATTGCTTGAATGGTTTTATTTTACGTTCGAATATCTATTAAACATGAAATCAATTGGTTTTATATTATCAATAATTGCATTTATGGCAATTTTCGAGACAATTTAATGTTAAGGTATTAAAAACAAATCCAATTATTTGAATTGAGTTTCGAGAAAACGGTTGTTAAACATCTTATTGTTAAAATAACAATAAATAAGTTTAAAAAATTTAGGTTTTTCTCAATCTATTTAAGCTTGAATTATTTCAAACTACCGGTTTTGGAATATTTGCTTTAAATGAAAAACTTTTTTCATGTAAAAAAATTTAACAAAAAAGTTGAACAAACAATAAAAAAGTATAGCTTTCGGAAATTCAGTTCGTTTGTAATTATGAGGACTTTTTTAAATAAATTAAAAAAGTTCTCACATTAAAATTTTTTTCAATTCCATTATAAGTTATTTCTGTAATTTTCAAAAATAAACATTAGTAATAATTGTCCGAAAAAGAAAGTACACGACAATTAACATAAATTTTTAAAGAAAGTAATACTTATATAAATTGAAACAACAAAAGTAGCAAAACTTTCTGTCAGAAAATATTTAGAATTAATTCGGAATAGTAGTAAAATATTAATAATAATAATTATTACAGTAATAAGTAGTAAATAAGGCATAAGATTTGACATGCTTAGAAGTAAATTGAAATAATAATTTCAGTTAAGCACAAAACAAGATTCAACAGCAATAAAAGTAATAATAAGAGTTAAGAGTTGGCAAATGGACATTTTGCATGACTTATTTTTGCGCATTATTAAACATAAATATGTTCACTAATTATCATATAAATTATTATATGAGTGCAAACCTTTTTTTGCTCAAAAAGAACCAACTTTTGCAATAAAAATTAATTTAATTGCTTTTAGGCATTATGAGTCAAATATTTAATAAAAGTTTTATTTTTCAGTAGAAAGTGTTTAATTTTGATTTTATCTGAATAGATAAGTGACAATTTGTTTATAAAAGTAGAACATTTTAAATAAGATTAAGTTTTGGACTGAGAATAATGTCTAGTCTCAGGATATAGGAGTTAACGGAACAAATTCATGTTCTAAAACTTTCAAATCAGATGAATATTAATGAACGAACACAACTGCTCTCAATCACAACTAATTCTGTCCTCGATTTCCTACCAATATCAATGTCATCAAAATTTGTCGAATATTGAGATTGAAAAATAAAACTCTAGTTATTAAGCGGTAAAATGCAATAAATACGTATAAGGATTAGTCGACTCTAAATTTTAAATGATATTTAACAGGTTTATAAAGTTTTCCTCAATTTTCGCTTCGAAATATCTATTAATCTTTTTTTTGTCGGAATAACTAATTGAAGTTTAAATTAAAATGAAATATTTTTCTTCATATACTGATTAGTCCAACACAAAAATTTCACGTTTTTTTATGGACTTTTTACTTGATAACTGAGTTTATTGCTCTCTATATGATAAGACATTTTTTGGGAATTAATTGAGATTTAGTTCTCTAATACTTTTTAGGTTTTTTGAAAAGTTTTTATCACTTATTTTCCGCAATAAAACATAATAATTGAGAAATCATTTCTTTTAAATATGAATATTTTTTTCATTAGAAAATTATTTCTAAATTCTTGTTTGAAAAAAAACAAATTTAAATTCTTGAAAAGAAGTTGAAGCTCAGAATCAATGCTTTATCCGAAAATCTCATTAAAACCTATTTTAAAAGTTAAAAGTTTAGTTCCGCAAAAAATATCTCTAAAATTTACTCTTATTTTTTTATTAGAAAAAATTAGATAAGAAAAAATCGTGTACTAAATGTGAAAGATTTCATGAAAGACATCAACAAAAGTTGAGGAAACTTGTAATTAAGGATTGATTTTTGATTGAATGAAGAATGAGAACTGAATGTTGACATTTAATAATAAATTTAATTTATCTAAAGTAACCAGAAAATAGTAAACGCACTGACCTTCAAGTTATAAGTTGATGAATTCATTAGTAAATTGCATGGAAAGAAATTAAATCCTTGAAAATAAATTTTTATTATTTCGCGATAAAAGTTGTCGAGTCAGTAAATGAGCAGATTTTTGCTTCCTTTTAACAGCAAAAGAGACGACAATGAGAGGAAAAAATTATTCCCAATAGTTTTTTTCTTGAACAAAAAAAAGTTTTCAATTACTATATTTAGGTTTCAACAGGGATTATATGATGCAAAGCAAAAACACAGTAATCTCTATTTTTTCACTACTAATTCACACAAATGCTCTGACACTTCCTGAACGGGAATGTCAAACAATTGCGACAATTCATGTCAATGTAATGTATCAGTCGGTTGTCACCTCTGCGGCTCAACCGTTGAGAAAAAAGGCGACAAATATATGAGTCTGAATGAAGTCCAAAGAAAAAAAAGTTTCAGATAAATAGAAACGAATCACAATAAGAGCTTTTATGAAAATTTCTTACTTTTTTAGACTAGAATCCCAGTCAATCAAAGCCACAAAAAGTAGTTGTGTCCACAGATTTGGCAGTTCTTCTGCACTATAATAAGTCAAAATGAGATATAACTCTCTTTGTGTTTCGGTTTTTGAGTTCACTTTCAAATTTCTCAGAAAGTTATTCGATATGTAATTTAATACATAAAAAAGTTTATATTTCAACGAAATAATGCTTAATCAAAGTATTTATTCCCCTTTAAGGTTGAAATTTTATTCTTCACAAAATAAGTCATATTATGAATTGAAAATAAGAGCTTTTTTAAGAAGGAAAACAAGTCTCTCCCATAATAACATTAAGTTTATATAAAATAAGAATAATTTTTTTGATTTCTTATAAAAGAGTCACTGTATGAGAAGTTTTTTCTCTCAAGAAAGAGTTTCTTGCATTGAGTATAGCAGACACACAAATGCTTTCAAAGCTTGCGTTGCGTTTGTCTCTCACTTATGTTACGAAACTCTCTGCGCACTCATGTTATGTCTCATGATTTCTGTATTAATTCAATGGAGAAAAAACTATGAACAGAAGTCGTTCTCAAATGCCTTTTCCAATAAAGATTTTTTTTTATATCACTTCAATTTATATTTATGTGATTGCCTTAAGAATCCGATTAAGATATTTATTATTTGTCTAGACTTCTCGAATGCTAAATATGCCAAAAGCTATAAAATATCTAAACACTTAATGCAAAAAACTTTATCCTTATTCTAATTCAAACCATTTATATTGTGGGTTAAAAAATGGTGATTGTTATCTTTTAAAAGTTAAATTAAACTTCAATTTAACACATCATCATTTGCTGCCTCGTTGAAAAGAAGTACATTGTATTGTCAGTAATAATGAATGGTGCAGAATAGTCACTGTCTGTATATCTGTATATGCAATAGAATTGTAACAAAATTTTAAACAACATAATAAAAGTCGAACCAAATAGGAAGCAATACATTCAATCAATGATTTATCATTTAAGAGACATTAATTAACTTACACTGAAAAAAAGTAACAGAAAATACCCTTTAGTACTGAATGATTTTTGATTCCGCCCTTATTTATTACTTTATGTGTTGTATTCTATTTCATAGTTTATTCAATTTGCACTTCATGTGGTATTCAAAAAAATGCCTTAAATTATGTCAAGAGTTTAGTATTTTTATAAATCAATAACAAATAACTATAATTTTTTCTGTTATTTTATTCCTTGATTTGTTATTCCAAAGCAAAGTAAGGAATCGAGTAAATCAAACCAAAATGGAGTTTATCATTGGATAATAATATATATTTATATGAAATATTTATTCAAAGGCATAAGTAAACAATTTTTTTCTGACAAATTTAGAGTACATAAAAATTCAATGAAAGATAAATAGCTAAACTTGTTTATCAACCGGAAAATCTCATCACTTCTGTTTTCTTTTGTAAAGGACAGGATAAAAATTAAATTTTACCTTAAATGACAGCACAAGAATAGATTTTAATTGAATTTTTGTTTATAATAAGAGATGTGAATGAATCGATTATTCACGCAAACAGTTTTTGATTTGAATTTTGAGTAAATTTCGTTACTTTAATAACCGGCTAATTATAGTCCAAGTCATTGATAGTATTAAGTATCGAATAAACTTGTATTACAAGATTAGGTTTTTCAAAGATATTATTGATTAAAAAGAGTAAAAATTGAAGTCAAATTAATATTTTATTGAGTCAATGATAAGATGCTGAAATATCACACGTTAATGAATAATAAAATTTTTGTCCATCATTAGAGTCAAATTAAATATAAGGAAGTATTAGTCTTTTAAATCTTCTTTTCGTGCAATTTTAATTGATCGATACATTCGAGTAGTTCTGTTGCTTTAACTGGGAATCAGTTATATTACAATACTTTCTCGGTTCAAAACTCATCGATAATAATAAATGTTCTCAATTATTATAACCGGTTATTGAGTGCAATTCAAACAATTGATTATCCAATTAATCAAAATAATTGTTATAATTACCGGAAAAAGGTCTCAGAGCTTCATCAGAGACATAATTGAAGTTGTATTCATTATTTAGTTTTTGAAAACGTTGAAGAAAGTGTTTTTTGTTTTTTTTGTTTTGCTTTTTTATATTAATCTTGATAAAAGAAAATATTTAAGAAAATATTTAAGAATTTATTTTTCAAATATTTGTTTTATTATTTTCTAATATGTGCTAAAAGTCTAGATAAATAATCCTGAGATAACTTAACAAAAATGTTGTTTTACAGCATTATCTGATCTTTTTTTTATCAAACAAAACGTAAATTCAAAGCTGTAATTCAAGTTAAATTTGGGTAAGTCTCGGACTACTTACGAAATAGAAACTCATCCAAAGTATTGAATTTGAAAAAAGATTAAAAAATTTACAAAAAAAATTACAAAAATTTAGAGGTCTTCCGAGCCCTACAGTTAGGACACAAAAATTTGAAAATAAATTCAGTACAATATTCAATAGAAATAAGAAATTTAACCAGATTTAAAATTAAATTAACCTAAATCTTAGTTCAATACAATGTAATAAATGTAATTTATGGCAAAATAAATTTTATTCGTGCCTCATTCTCAAAGCAGTTGAATATGATTTTGAGCAAAATTTAATCTGTTTTCTAATTCACTATAAATCACTTGGGTTTATATCTTCCGATATCCAAACTAGAAAAATGTAAATAATCCAAAAAATCGATGTCTTTCGCAATATTTTTAAAAAAATTTTATTTAGTAATCTTTGGAATAATGTTAAAAACTATAGATTTTTGTATACCTTGTAATGCGTGGGATTGAATACAGAAATCGATTGATTGTCTATATAAACTTAAAATAGAAAGTTCAATATGTAATTCTTCGGGTTTATTGAACAAAATTCGGGAATTTTCTGAATTGATGAATTCAAATACTAGTAATATTCAATATTTTGAAAGCAAATCACAAATGTTTTGTCTGGAGTTGAAACCTGAATAAAGGAGTTGTATTAAAAGGACAAAATCTTTACTTCATTTAAAAAAGCAATGACCAAAATTGAAAGAAAGCTCGTTTTACTTGTATTTTTACTATGAAATGATTTATGTATAAGTGATCCTAAGTTTACATACACTCATCAAAAATTTTAATAATATACTTCTTTTGTCCATCTATTTTGAATTGAAATCGAAAATAAAACATAATTATAGAGAATAAGTTTTAAATCATATTTTATTCATAAAGTCATTTATATTTGAAATCGATAAAAATGAATTTTCGTGTTTATGAATTAAATAATCGAAATTTAATCTCAGAAAACATGAAGATTTCATTAGTGAAGAGGAAGATAAAAGTTAAAAATAAGATAAGTGGACTGAATACCGGATCAAATTATAGGAAGTTATGAAACTTTCATATTGAATGACATCAATTTTTACATTTAGATTAATGAGAAATTCCTTATAACTTAAGATCTAAATGAGAATAAAATCATTCATTGAATCAGTTAAGCAAAAGAGATATTTAACGAACTTGAAAATTGTGAGCTCTGAGTTCCGAAAAATTATAGTCTTTCACTTAAAGTTAACTCATTCGCAATAGAAGAATAACACGCTATGAGAAAATACGAGTAATTACTAATTATTTTCAAATTCATGTCTTTCAGCATTTTTCAATATTATCGATACACTTGTTCTTTATACATAATAATTAAGTTTATTTTGAAAATAATTGGGTTCTTATTATAGCTAAATATGTTAAATATCATTAATAATAAAATATAATTTATTGAGTCCAAAAATTTTTCATCACTTATAATAAAGTAATAAATTTAGTTGAATTTTGAAGATTCCAATATTTATGTAAATAATAATAATAATAAATGGAAAGCATAACAGATATTTATGAGCTTCAGTAAATCATCTCAAAAGTCACCCTAAACTATATTGATTTTGATTTCAACTTTAGAAATAGGAATATCTGAAACTGCATTTAGATTTAGTTCACCCTATTCCTAAAAATACATAAATATTGAGTAAAAAAGGAGAAAGAAGGAGAGAGAGAGAGAGAGAGAGAGAGAGAGAGAGAGAG